>CM071961.1:1684554-1839554 GCA_036784905.1 Acrossocheilus fasciatus
CAGATCCGTACTAAATAAACAATAACATGCATTTTGTATGGTATTTTGGTAAAATAATTAACATTTTGCAGATTCTGAAAAGGGAGCTGTAAACTTTTGACCTCAGCTGTATCTCTCCGCTCCAGATAACATCCTGAAGCGAGTGTTTAACATCGTGAAGTTCTCCTGGGTGCTTTTCCTGGCCCTGCTGGACAGTTTCACCGCCTGGCTCAACTCCATCGGCCAGGAGCACATCGACATCTCCACCGTCCTGCGCATCGAGCGCTGCATGCTCACTCATGAGGTCAAGAAGGTAGTGCTGGCATGAGAAATCACTCTAGAGTGCTGCTGATTGGCCTGCATCTGCATTTGTGTTTTATCATGTGTTACTGGCTGCATATGACACATGATCTTTGTTTATTTCCTATTTATGTTACAAGTCTTTTATTTTTTATGCTTTGTAGCTTTTAGCAACAACTTAAAATTAAGAAACTTTATTGCATTATTTATTAATGTAATAATTTAATAATGCAGATTTTGTGTTTAGAAATGGCATGCAAAATGTAAAATATAAATAAAACTATGATTTTATTATTAGAAAAATAATGGAAATCTAATGTGATAAAACATTATAATAAAATAATAAAAAAAATGTATTAAAATATAATCTATATATTTTTTTAAATTAATATATACCTTTTTCACAATACATTTCAAGCTTTAAAATATGTAATTGAAATTAGCTTCTCATCCATCATTTTTGGTAATTCAGTTGAAGCTGAAATATAATAAAATATTAAAATAAAATAAAATAAAATAAAAAAGTAAATATTAGATGAAAAACTTAATACTAAAGAATACATACACTGTAAAAAGTGATAAGTTGACTTAACAAAAAAAAAATTGAGGAAACCCGTTGCCTTAATTTTTAAGTAAATAATAATTTAAAAAAATAAGTTAATTGAATTGACAAGTTCACTTAACTTTTTTCTTTTAATTATTATGTACTTAATAATTTTAAGGCAATGGGTTTCCTCAATTTTTTAAATTGTCAACTTTCACTTTTTACAGTGTATCTAAATAAAATGAGATATGCACTAGCAGATTACTGTTATAAATTGAAGTAATAATTAGTAAATTAAAGTAAGTAAAAAGTAAATTACTAAAACCAAAATAAATGTAAAGGTAAATAGAAATATTAATATAAAAAAATAATAAAAATGACAAAAGCAAATAACAACATTACTAAAATTTTAAATAAAAAGAAAAATAAAAATATAAAAATAAAAGCGAATTAAAAACATTAATAAGTACTAAAAGTAAGCTGGTTGTCATTGCAAAATAATTTTAAGTCCTCTGATTCCTTTTTACGGTAAATACTGTCGATAATGAAGACTCAAAATACTGTGTTTGTGAATAAATGACCTCGGAATGTCACGACTGACCAATCCGAATCAAGCATTTCTGAGAGCCGTGTAATAATAGTATATAAATAATACTAAAATAACAAGTGTCATTGAATCGCATTGGACTTCGTGGAATCGTAGAATCAGTATTAGCACCAATGCTATAATTACACTTCACATGAATAACGAGCATCACGCCTGGAACGGACAGAACTGTAAACCTTGAGGTTTAACACCTCGTCTGCTGCCCTGCAGGGGAACATTCCTTCGCGGGACAGCATCCACACGTACTACCAGAGGCAGATGTGCAGGCCAGCGTCCGCTGAGTCCAGCCTGGACCGGACTGAGGACGAGTACTCGGACTTCAGCCCTCTGCGGAGCCAGGCTTACGAGTCCGATCTCTCCAGAGAAAACCTGTCCAGGTGAGGAAACTCCACTCAATGTGTTCTAGATCTGTTAGAGACATGGAAAACTGATGCATTCATTTGTACTAATTTATGCATGTAATGGAATTGTTATTTTCAGCTTTATGAAAGTTTAAATAATATTTTTTCATGCCTCCAGACAGATACTCCCAATGTCTACTCAATGACTAATCCAGAAAATCCCGCTTAGCTCAGAGTTTAATTATCTCCAAGAAAACCACTCTTTTGTTTTCTTAACCAGGAGACATGTCTTCCATTAAAGCTGTCTGCAGGAATGAAGTGTGCTGGGAGTGTGACAGAGGTTGTGTTTAGTAAAGGCTTAGTTGTAGGGTTGGGTATTGTTTGAATTTTAGCAGATTCTGCTTATTTATTCAGATTCTTAATGATTCCCATTTTCAAGTGCAAAAAAGACGTCAGATTTTTAGATATGAAACATGTATATTATTTGTCTTTTTTGCAAAAATCAGCAGCCTAAACAACACTTTTTGCATATGGTTTATTCCAGATATACCACAGCAAAAACAACTAGACTAACTAATATAGATGCCAAACATTATCAAAGACAAGTAATGAAAGTATCACAAATAAATTCAGGTACAGAAATTGAAATTAAATGTAATCAAATGTAAAATGACACTAAATAGTTTTCTTTTTATAAATAAAACAATCCTTATTAAAGTGACAACAGATCAGTGAGTGATTTTATTTTTATTTTGTTCTTTGATTAATGTTAATGGCACAGACATCAGCAAGAATATTAGGCTGCTGTCACTTTAAGACCTAATGCATCGCTGCAATATACTGACACGTTTGTTTTTCCTCAACTGTTTACTTTCACTTAAGACCGACTGTGTTTATGAGGATATTTTGACATAATTTTGAGTGCATTTGTCCGTTCAAGAAGACGTGAAAGAGAACTCAACTCAGTATTTGTGCAATATACTGTATGAGTGCCGAATTGAGTTCTCTTTTGCATCTTCTTGCACTTTATTGCACATTAAAATGTGCCTGATAAGCACAAGACCAAGTCAGGACTAGATGTCTAATAGTAAAAAAAAACCTGGTGTATAAAATGACGACTCAGTTGGTGGTATAAAACATAATAATAGCATGATTTAAGTTGATGTATTCTGTGGTACTAATTACCATATTTACACTGTTCACTGTTGCTTTTGTTTTTAAATGAGTCTTATCTGCTCACCAAGGCCGCATTTATTTGATCACAAGTACAATAAAAATTGTGAAATATTATTAAAATTTAAAATATCTGTTTTCTATGTGAATATCTGTTAAACTGTAATTTATTTCTGTGATGCACAGCTGTATTTTCAGCATCATTACTCCAGTCTTGTGTCACATGATCTTCAGAAATCATTCTAATATGCTGATTTCTGATTATTATCAATGTTGAAAACAGTTGTGCTGCACAATATTTTTGTGGAAACCGTGATGCACTTTATTTTTCAGGGTTCACAGATGAATAGAAAGTTCAAAAGAACAGTATTTATTTGAAATAGAACTCTTTTGTAACATTGTAAATGTCTTTACTGTCACTTTTGATAAATGCATCCTTGATTAAAAAAAGTGTTCATTTGTTTAAAAAAAAATAGTTAATACTTAATTTTGAACAGTAATGTGTCTGTATATTATGGCATTTCAAATTACCTTAAAAAATACCATGGTATTACCATGGTGCATATCTGAAAATATGGTAATATCACAATAACAAACTGTATTAAATTGTAGTAATTCCATATTGCTTCTTCAATTACTATATTAATATATAATGCTATTTACATTTAAAATAATATTGTGGTACCATAGTAAAATCCTATTACTTCCATATTATTTCTTGCACTTTGAAATACCACGGTACCGTTCGATGAGTGTATTTATATACCATGCTATTTACAAAGAAAACCATGGTACCATAGTAAAGCCATAGGAATTCCATGCTCAGTTTATCCACTTTATTACCATATTCTTATACCATAGTGTTTTCATGACACCTGAAGGCGCCGTATTAAACAAAACATGCTAACGACACGCTATTTATTGTAAGTGGATCGTGAATCTGGTTCTCGTCTGTGTGTTTTCTGTAGTGTGTACACGCAGTCCACTGTGCTGTATGAGTCTACACTGGACCCGCCTGAAGAAACCAGCGAGCGCGTCCTCAAAACCAGCCAGCGAGCTCGACCCAGACTCTGCCGGCTGCCCGGTGTAGATGTGCAGTCGTCGTCTGCAGACAGTGCAGCGTCCAGGTATGAGCCTCCACCATCCGCTCTGTGTCTCTGTGTGATTACAGCTCCGGGGCTTTCTGTCATTACCTGTTAGGAGGCAGGTGACTCTATTATGTGTGTAAACGAATCTGTCCTGAGCGTTAACACACACACACACACACACACACACACACACACACACACAGCTGTGGATGGTTACTGTAGCCCTGTGATGACAGACAGACAGTGTTTCCAGAACCTTCTGCTCACACACAGCCAAAGCACAATGCCTCTTGACACAGATATTCAGAGTGAATTCAGTCACAACGCCACACAAATTAGGTTCTTAATGCATGGTGGATGAGTTAATTTATCCCACACAGTTTGAATAACAAAAATAAAAAAGGTAATTGCAACTTTTTATCTTATTTGGACTTTGTTTCTTGCATTTCTAATAAAAAAGGGTCAGAATTGTGAGATATAAAAAAAAAATCACAGTTCAGAGTTTCTCAGAATTTTCTGTTTCTGCCACAGAATTAAAAAATAATGGCTACTTTTTATATTAAAATAAAAAAAAAACTCTTGCAATACTATCTTTTCTTCTGAATTATGAGTTTATATATCATCTTTATGAGTTATAAACTCTTAATTGTGATTTAACATCTTAAAATTCTGAGTTTGTTTCACAAATTGGAAAAAAAAAAAAAAAAGTTAATTGTAAGATATAAACTCAATTTTGAGTGGTGGAAAAAATCTGAATCGAGACTCTATGATTTAATTTCTTTTTCGTGAAGTAATGCTAGGGTTTAAATAAAGATGAAAAGATATTCATATTAAAATATTAAAAGTTTAGGATATTTGGACAATGGATGTCTTTTAAAAGTCATAGTAACATAATGGGTGGATTTTTTTAAAATGTAATATATTGTCGAATATATTATTCTGTATATTTTTAAAATGCATTAAATAATTGTATATATTATTCATTAATATATAAGGAAATATATTTTCTTCGTATAAGGATATTTTCTTTGTGTAATGCGTTCAGCGTGCAGTGTTTGAGGTCATGCGACAGCAACATTGTAGCATCCTGCCTTCAATGTTTATTTCTGCTGTTTCACGTCCATAAATAAACAGGTGGCAGTATGCTGTGTTTTATGCAGTTTTGGGTACATGTAACTAAATTACGTGATTTAATTACAAAATAAATGCAGTTGTAATCAGTTAGTTACTGAGAAAAATGTATAATTAAATTACAGATACATTCAGATTTAATTGATTTCTTTCATTAATTGCAGTGTCTGCTCTAATATATGAGACACCAATGTTTCAGGAGTTTAGGACACATGCTTATTCATAACTGTTTTATTTCCTATTTGGGTTTATGTATATACTTTTTTCTTTCTTTTAAGATTAACTATTAATTTTTTATTTTTTTTCCCAAGCCATTGTTAAATGCCAATATTTCTTGTCGTAACGATGCATAGATTTTATTTCAAAAACAGTATCATAGCTACTAAACTGTTTCTTGCTATGGTTTTAAATCAGTATTTGACTTCAGAAGCAAGTCTGATTTTGTGGTGGCTGTGCTTTAAAATTGAATTATTATAATCTTCATTCAAGGGATAAAGGATTGCAAAAGCGACAGTAATCAGTGTTGAATACTACTGTAAGGTCAACCCTGCCTGCTTTAAGTAATCAAAAGTAATCAGTTGCATTACTTTAATAAACTAATTGAAATAGTTACACTACTTATTACATTTTAGATAGGGTAACTTGTAATCTGTAACCTATTCTATTTCCAAAGTAAGCTTCTCAACACTGGTTTTATGCCAGTGGTCCGTTCTGAGTGCCTTCTGGGTAAAGTGGGATGGTGCTTCCCTCTTGTGGCTATTCACACGAATCACAACCTCGCTGTCTCTGACGGGCCTGTGTGGTGTGTGTTCCTCTGGCAGTGAGCTGTACTCGCGGCAGGGCACCAGCGACACCATCGAGGAGGCAGAGAGCCAGCGGGAGCTTCCAGAGCATCCGGACAAACTCTGGAGCAGCACCTCAGAGCTGCCGCCTCCGGGAGCCGCGGACATCCCTCCCTCCTACAGCAAAGCCACGGGCCTGGACTCAGCGGGACGCTCCGAGGGCAGGAGGCTGAGGATACAAACCCCTGACGATGAGAAGAGCGCCGACACACTGCTCTCAACGAGCCATCAGCTGACGGCCAGCGAGCTGCTGCAGAGCAGGTGACCGCACGTCATGTGACCGCAGTTACACTCCTTAAATCACCTCGATGGGAGACTGCTAGACTGTGTCTACAAAATAGTTTTATTCTTCTTTTCAAAAGCATTATCATTCAGTAGTTTTGAATTGGTAAGAAGTCATTTGATTACATATAAAATAAAATATTATTCAAATCTAAACTAGCAGTTTTCTGTGTGAATATGTGTTAAACTGTAATTTATTTCTGTGATGCGCAGCTGTATTTTCAGCATCATTACTGCAGTCTTCAGTGTCACATGATCTTCAGAAATCATTCTAATATACTGATTTACTGCTCGAGAAACATTTCTGATTATTATCAATGTTGAACACAGTTGTGCTGCACAATATTTTTGTGGAAACTGTCGTGCATTTTATTTTTCAGGATTCACAGATGAATAGAAAGTTCAAAAGAACAGCATTTATTTGAAAAATAAATCTTTTGTAACATTATAAATGTTTTACTGTTACTTTTGTTCAATTTAATGTGTCCTCACTGAATAAAAGTATAAAATAAAATAAAATATATGTATATATTACTAACCCCAAACTTTTGAACAGTTGTGTATGTAAAAATACAATCATATAACATTTGATTCATGTGTTGCAACACATTATGCATTAGTTTTCCAACAATACTTATAATAAATAATTATTTAAGAGTAACTATAATATTTTAAGATCCAATTGGTTAAATTATTTTACATTATGTTTTTAAAACAAGGCTATTTATGTCATGTTTTTTTGTTTGTTTGTTTTTTGTACATGAATTGCTCCAAATCAATATCCATAAACAGCCGGTTCCCACTGTGACAACAAAATAAATGTGATAAATATTTCCTGGGCAATAATAATTTTGTGGCCAAGACTTTAACTATGTAGACTTTTATGAAAAATGTAAATAAATTAAAATTAAATCAATTAAAAATAAATAACTCAGCAAATAAATAAATAAATAAAAACCTTAGAAATATATATATATTTTTTAAATATTAGAAATGAAAAAGTGTGACACGTCGCCCTGTATGTGAAAGTACACTTTCTGTTTGATATACCGCTGCTCTTCTCCATCAGGATGTTCTACGACGAGGAGCTGGAGGCGTCCGAGGACTTCTACCGCTCTCAGCCGCAGTTCCTCCAGCTCTGCTACGCTCTCTATAACATGCTGGTGGCTCACTCTGAGATGGTGTGTTACCTGGTCATCATCCTCAACCACATGATCTCCGCATCGGTGGCCACGCTGGTGCTGCCCATCCTCATCTTCCTGTGGGCCATGCTGTCGGTCCCCCGGCCCAGCAAACGCTTCTGGATGACGGCCATCGTCTACACCGAGGTATCGCATCTCACACCGCAGACTGAGCACTGATAGTCAGGCGTCTCGATGATATGTTCATTTACAGTGTCCTTGTTACATCTGTTAATCCACTCACTATCGTAATAACAGTGAATTATGCAGAATTACAAACATGTTGTTAATTAATATTACTCAGTACTTAACTATATAATTGTACTGCAACAAGGACATCTTAGAATAAAGTGCAAGCAGGTTTCGGATTACAACAAGGTCTAACATTAATAAACAATGAGCAACGCATTTATTTCACTGTTTACAAATGATTAATCGCATCCAAAATAAAAGTTTTTGTTTGCATAATATATGTGTGTGTGTTCTGTGTATATTTATAAATGCACACACATACAGTATATATTTTGAAAATATTTAATATAATTTATATTATAAATACATTTATTTAATATATAAACATAACATATTTTTTTCTGAATTATATACATGCATGTATGTGTATTTATTTATATATGCATAATACATATACACAGCACACATACATATATTATGCAAACAAAAACTTTTATTTTGGATGCGATTAATCGTGATCGTAGGCCTCATTGATCTGAGCTTAAACCTCGGTTTTTTGAGTAAATATTGACAAAATTATCCACAAATAATGCTTTTTTTTCACTCGAAAACTGGTGCATAAGCTCTGATCAATGAGGCCTACGATCAATCAGCTGCGAAAAGAAACACAAAACCTGTGCGAATTGAAAGAAAACAAGTCATTTTTGACAAGGAACACCAGATTTTTCTGGGTTTTCTTTAGAAAAGATGTTGATTTTTATATTGCACGTGTGCAAACAGATATTGATTTCATAGCCTCCTTAATATAGTGACTTGTGAACAACAGAGTTTAATCGCAACATATAATCATTGCAGTTAATAGTGCTCACCGTGTGTTTGATTACGTGTAATGTGTAACTAACTGCATGATTTTTTACTGTACATTTCTGCCACAGTCACCACTAATAACCTACTCCTAAATATAATGTAGCAACTTCAAAGTTTCAGATTTTTATCTGATCATTATCTTAAAAAGCGCTATTCAATTAAACTTGAATTGAATACAACAGCACAAATGAATGAGACCAAACCTGGGACCATTGATGCCTGGCAATATTTTTCCTCCAATATATTGGATTATATAAAGGAATGATTATATAATGTAACCTTTTTAACCCTGCTTATGTACGTATGTATTTATTCTTTCTTGTTTGCCTAATTATTGCCAATGTGTCAGTTATTCCTTCTTCCTTGATTGTTTGTTCCAATTATTGTTTATATTTGATAGACAGTAAAAAGTTGATCCCAAAAAAGAAGTTGATTAGTGAGTACTTAGTTAATTAGCACAGACCAGCTGACCACATACAAATAAACTATAATCTTAATAAAATGTCACACAACCTGTGCTTTAGTCTGATGGTTAGCGTGCCGCATTGATCTTTCTCAAAGTAATCTGTTTCTCATTTTCTGCCTGCAGGTCACCATAGTGATCAAGTACTTCTTCCAGTTTGGCTTCTTCCCGTTTAACCAGAGCATAGAGCTGGACAAATCCAAACCCTTCCACCCGCCCAACATCATCGGTGTGGAGAAGAAAGAGGGCTACGTCCACTACGACCTGGTCCAGCTCCTCGCGCTCTTCTTCCATCGCTCCATTCTGAAGGTAGAGTCTTCATCCATTTAATCTTACATGTTGCTCAGACATCAAAATATCAAAATGATCTCATTAGCAGCCCTTTGAAATAATCGATAGTTATTTTTATTTCAATGTTTATGGAAATGTGTGTGTTTTATGGGATCATGTGTATACTGTATAGCTCCGGTCCTTGATTCTGATTGGTTGAGCCGCGTTCGAAGCTGTTGTAAATTACAAAGTAACATACACCTTTGTTTACGTCTGTGTGTTGCTCGGCAACCACAACCGTTTCTGAGGAGCTACATTGTTTGGCGGAAGAATAACATTTTTATTAATAGCATTACATTTTATTTGCTTTGTTTTATTTTGTGAAACCTTGCTGCATATATGTAATAACCGTTTTATAAACACAATAAGCCCCGTGAAGCCGTGGTTTACAGCTTCGCGTCGTGCCTAACAACGCTGTTATAAATTCACTGTAAACCACGGCTTCTTGGGGATTATTGCTTTAAAATATATCTCAGCCCAGTTATTAACCCATTATAAACTGTTTCATCAGATCAAATCAGCGTTATTTATATAGCGTTTTAATGATACAGATTGATTACAGTATTAAATAGTGTGTCAATAATGCAAAAGGACAATAGTAAACATTCAATTTTCAGTTAAAGGCAGTTCTACCACATTCTATGGTTACTATTATACATATAAAAGCCCTTATACACTGTAAAAATAAAATAAGTTGAGCCAACTTAAAATTTTAAGATTATACAACAAAAAATTGAGAATCTCCCACAAAACTAAGTTGAGCAAACTCAAAAATTTGCTGAAGCTGGTAAAAAAAAAAATTTTTTTTTTAAGTTCGCTCAACTTTTTACAATTTTTTTTACAGTGTACAACACTGAATGGGTATACTAAGATTAAAAAATTTAAAAAAAAAAGTTATTATCCCACCGGTCATTATTGTGACCATCAACATGTTTACTCATTCTATGACCACACTCAACAAAATTTAGTAATTGTGAATTCATATATTAATACTACACACCTTAAAGATAACGTGTACCAAAAATATTTGTTATATCTTTATGATAACACACTTTACTAGCCTTTTGTTTTGGAGCCTTGATGCAGCCTTCATCATCATCTCATGCTGCAAACAGGAAGTAAACTGTTCTGGTCATGTGACAATTTGCACTAAACATGTGACACTGCACATATTTAATTGAGACCTTTTATTTTTTCCATATTTGTAGAAAATGCACTAAAACAGCAGTCAGTCACATTTTTAGAGCTTTATGAATGAAAATTCTTCTTTACGGTCACTATTGTGGGATTGAATGGGTTAAGTGAGCAGGAAAGGTGAAAGCGCTCTTCTTCCTCAGTGCTACGGTCTGTGGGATGAAGATGAGCCCAGGTCAGGAGGTCAGACTGTGGTCTCTCAGCACACGGATTCAGACGGTGAAGAGAAGGCTCAGTCCCGGCCGGAGAAGAGCGCCGCTGACCTCTCACCCGTCTCCACACACGTCCGTCTGCCCAGAATACCCCTCCACAGCAGCTCGGCGGTCCGGCGGCAGAGCTCCAGCGTCTCACAGCGCTCGGCCCGATCTAAAGCAGGTGCGCTTCTGCTCTGTGCGTGTGCTTACATGTGCAAAATTTAATTGGTCTAATTGCAGTGTTTCCTAACCAGAAACTTCCAAGTGAGCCTCAAAATGACTTAAAATAAGACAAAACTAGCTTTAAAATTTGCAGGTTGCAAGCTGACATGTTTCTTATTTTAATTTGCTTCCCCTAAATTCATGGAGAAGTCTTAGAAATGACTAAAATCTTAGAAAGCAATGTACATTTTAAAAACAAATAGTTTTCTATGTCAAGTTCTACAGTTTTAATGGTAGGAGTTGCTATTTGTTAGGAAAAATAAAAATAAAAAATCACAAATTTGCATGACCTGATGCGAAATCTGTGTGGGGAAATATTTCATCGCTTGGATTTCTATTGAAACCACTGGATTTTGGCTGTGAAAATTTGCTGAACAACAATAAATGCATCTTCAGGAATTTCACAGGCTTAGTTTTTCCCAACAAGCACAGGAGCACATTAAAAAAATACAAAAACTTTAGAGAACAATAAAAATGTCACAAAGTGTTTTTCCTTAATAAGGGTGTTTAATAATTGTGTAATTGTATAGAACTGTTAAACAGATTATTGTGCCGATGCTAGCGAAGTCTATATATTAAATGTATTAAAAAAAGTTTGCTCAGACAGAAGCTACAAGGGTTTACGTCAAATTAAATGCTAGATACAGTTTATTGTGTAACCCAAGCAATGTTAGCCAATTAAGGGAAAAAAAACAACTTTATCCATAATACAAGTATTTTAAATATAAGCAAGTCTGAAATGCACAGTGTTTTAGAAATTCTGTGTTTTACTGGCTGCTCATTCAGAAAGACAAGGGAGATAAAATACAGAAATCTTGTAATATAAACACCATAAAGTAAACACTGTCAGCAGCTGATCGTAAGCATAAATGGAATAAATGCATTGCATTGATTGATTGAAACAGCAAGCCTGTAAAACACTCAACAGCACTGCGATTTGACGTTGAATATTCAGCGCTCACGTTTATTTAATTAAATCAGAGCCTGCAGTTACTGATCACATTTGGCTGTAAAATGATTCTTGTTTTTGTCACCTTAAATTTAAGAATGGTGATGTTTGTTTAAGACATTTTAAATACCAGCAGGGAATCTGCACACGTTACTTCCTAAATAGGTTTCACAGTCATAGATGCAACGGTAAATAAAGAGTAAGGGTAATATTTGATGTATTTGAGGTCTGAGATGTGTGAACGGTGAAGAGAGAGAGAGAGAGAGAGGGCAACATTTTACATTTTAGGTCAGCATTGCCGTCTAACCAGCTAATATTGTCTTAAACAGCCTCCATAGCACCTTATAACATGGGATTTTGACCAAATATATTCAAATATCTTGATTTTTGTAAAATGTTGCAACAAGATGATATTTATTTATTTTGTGTGTGTGTGAAAAAATAAGTTTTGGACATATAAGTTAATTAAAAAGTAACTAAAAAACAGCAATAATTCCGTGTGGAGCATGCACAATGTTCTCACCTTTCTCCGCTTACCGGTTTGCATCTCTGACCGTTCGCACACATGTATTTTGAGTCTCAGCGTTGATCCCTGATGCGTGTGTTCACAGGCAGCAGCGGCACGAGGACGAGTGTGCGTTCACTGAGCGCTCAGCAGAAGAGCCGCAAGGAGCTCGTTCTAGAGAAGCTCAGAGAACAGCTGATCAAAGCACAGCGGTTCACTATCAAAACGTGAGACTCCCGCTCACCTCACACGTTCATTTGAAAAGGAAGTTACATCATCGTATTATTTTTGTAAATTATTCAATCTGCCGGGTTTGTGTCGTTTCAGGATTCTGGATATCTACATTCCCATTCGGCAGTTCTTCTATAACCTCATCCATCCGGAGTACAGCGCCGTGACCGACGTCTACGTGCTCATGTTTCTGGCCGACACGGTCGACTTCATCATCATCGTTTTCGGATTTTGGGCTTTCGGGGTTTGTAGAGCTTCACCTGCTCAATCACGTGACAGCTGAAAGGAATAGTTCACCCAAAAATGAAAGTTTGCTGAAAATGTGCTCATCCTCAGTCCATCCAAGATCAGGATGAGTTTGTTTCTTCATCAGGTTTGTAGAAATGTGTCTCTGCATCAGTGTCTCAGAAATGGATGCTCTGCAGTGAATGGGTGCCGTCAGAATGAGAGTCTGATAAAAACATCACAATAATCCACAAGTAATCCATGATCCAGTAATCCAAGTTCATCTCCTTTTGTCTCTCTCATCAAAATCCAGCCACGTATGTGTTTAGATCTGTTTTGTCTTGTAAACGCTGCTTGATCTGCAGATTTCTCTCCTGATTCAGACCAGAACACTTGATGTTTTTATCAGACTCTCATTCTGACGGCACCCATTCACTGCAGAGCATCCATTGCTGAGACACTGATGCAGAGACACATTTCTACAAACCTGATGAAGAATCAAACTCATTCTGATCTGGGATGACCTGAGGATGAGCACATTTTTATCAAATTATCATTTTTGGGTCAAATATTCCTTTCATATAAGATATCCAGTTTGAAAAAGCAGTTACATTTGTCATGGAACAGAAGTAGCAACAGATGTTTTTGTTCCGTGTTGTGACATCGAAGTGTAACGGATTATTAGAAAAGTAAAAAAACGTAGGGCAGGAAGGAGCTTTGTTCTATCCATCAGACTAAATGTTTGGGCAAGTGATCATGAGCTCAAAATATTAAAAAAATGAAACCTATGCATGGATGCATCATTCATAAGATCTATAGCATGGCATTTCCATTATATGCCAACTTTCAGAACAATAAACAATCAAAGTGCAGTAAAACTGAAGTGAAATCGTTTCTCCACAGAAACACTCTGCTGCGGCTGACATCACTTCCTCTCTGTCAGAGGACCAGGTTCCCGAGGCGTTTCTGGTGATGGTGCTGATCCAGTTTGGCACCATGGTGGTGGACCGTGCGCTGTACCTGAGGAAGACCGTGATGGGGAAGGTCATCTTCCAGGTCATCCTGGTCTTCGGCATTCACTTCTGGATGTTCTTCATTCTCCCAGGGGTCACTGAGAGGTAGATGACGAATTATATCATTATTGATCCCGTTTAAAGGCATAGTTCACGCAAAAATGAAAACTCTGTCATTAATTACTCACCCTCGTGTCGTTCCAAACCCGTAAGACCTTCATCTTCGGAACACAAATTAAGATATTTTTGATGAACTCCGAGAGCTCTCTGAGCCTAACTAATTTTACGAAGCTACGAGAATACTTTTTGTGTGCAAAGAAAACAAAAATAAAGACTTTATTCAACAATTCGCACTATAAGGCGATGTGGAGGAGGCAAATTGTAGAATGAAGTCGTTATTTTTGTTTTCTTTGCACACAAAAAGTATTCTCGTAGCTTCAACCACTGATGTCACGTGGATTATTTTAACGAAGTCCTTACTACGTTTCTGGACCTTGATGGTGTGAGGATCCTTGCTGTCTATGTGAAGCTCAGAGAGCTCTCAAAATTAATCAGAAATATCTTAATTTGTGTACAAGGTCTTACGGGTTTGGAACGACATGAGGGTGAGTAATTAATGACAGAGTTTTCATTTTTGCGTGAACTATGCCTTTAAGAAGCTCGAGGTCATCTAACGTGTGATTGGATTTGATTTCCTAGGCGTTTCAGTCAGAACACAGTTGCCCAGCTCTGGTACTTTGTGAAGTGCATCTACTTCGGTCTGTCTGCCTATCAGATCCGCTGCGGTTACCCCACCCGCGTGCTGGGCAACTTCCTCACCAAGAGCTATAACTACGTCAATCTCTTCCTCTTCCAAGGGTAAGAAATAAAGCTGGACTGTGATCCTGAGACTTACAACATATTAAAGTCATTCTTCATGTGGATGACCACAGATGCATTAATGCTAATATACATAGCTATACAATATTTGGAGTGAGTATGCATAATACTTCTATTCATCAAGGACGCATTAAATTGATCAAAAGTGACAGTAAAGACATTTATAATGTTACAAAACTTTCTATTCATCTGTGAATCCTGAAAAAATATTGAGCAGCACGACTGTATTCAACATTGATAATAATCAGAAATGTTTCTTCAAATCAGCATCTTAGAATGATTTCTGAAGATCATGTGACGCTGAAGACTGAAGAGTAATGATGCTGAAAATACAGCTGCGCATCACAGAAATAAATTACAGTTTACTATATATTCACATAGAAAACAGCTGTTTTACATTGTAAAAATTATTTCGCAAAATTACTGTTTTTACTGCATTTTTGATCAAATAAATGCAGCCTAAATGAACAGAAGACACTTCTTTCTTTCAAAAATGTGTATATAACAGGCTAAAAATTCTATATTTAGGCAATTTCTTTTTATGAAATGTATTGAATATTTTTATATGATAATGGTTAAATAGTTATTGACAATTATATTGCTCAAAAATCATGTTTGGTAATCAAGATTATTGTCATTTTATTTATTTGTTTATTTATGTATTTATATATATATATATATATATTTTACATTAGAATTCTCAGAAATCATGATCATGAATAAAATCAGATTTATTGTGCAGCCCTATCTTATTAATAACGCTGATGTTTTTGTTCATAAAAGCCATAGGCCAAATAAGGTCATGTGTTACAGTGATTTTACCGCGGTTAACAGGGTTTTAGGCACTCTGCTTCATATCATGTCTACTCACTCATCATAAAACCACTGTAATGCACAGCCTCTTATTACTTCATGCCAAAGAATGCCTATATTTGTTCTGTTTAAAAGCCTATTTTCTTTCAATACTAGATGTAATGTGTTTAATGCATTTTTATACCATACTTGGTTTGTTGCGTGTCAGAAGCGCTCGAGTCCTGATGAGTTCATCTTTCTGACCGATGCTCAGATTCCGGTTGGTGCCGTTCCTGACGGAGCTGCGGGCGGTGATGGACTGGGTTTGGACCGACACCACACTCAGTCTGTCCAGCTGGATCTGTGTGGAAGACATCTACGCTCACATCTTTGTGCTCAAGTGCTGGAGGGAGTCGGAGAAAGTGAGACTTCATTCCAATGCGTCTGTCCATCAGCGGCTTGTCAAACCTGTGTTTAGAATCAAATCAAGTCACCGTTATTTATATAGCGCTTTTTACAATGCAGCTTTACAGTATTAAACAGGGAAATAGTGTGCCGTTCTCCTCCGGCGAGACGAGACCAGCAGTTTAATTCTAGGCTGCAGCAAAGTCAGATTGTGCAGAGGACTCCTCTGGTTCCCGTAGTCTTGTCCAGACTGGACATCTAACGATGTAACAAGTACATCGGGTGTTTTGGGAAGTGTTCCCGGTTCTGGTTGACCTAATTAGTGCAGCCTAACAATTCTTTAACAGATCTGAATAATATAAATGTATCAGGATTTACGGGGTGTTTGTGTGTTTTCAGAGGTATCCTCAGCCTCGAGGACAGAAGAAGAAGAAGGTGGTGAAGTATGGGATGGGAGGGATGATCGTGATGCTGCTCATCTGCATCGTCTGGTTTCCTCTGCTCTTCATGTCTCTGGTCAAATCTGTGGCTGGAGTCGTCAACAAACCGCTGGACGTGTCTGTCACCATCACGCTGGGCGGCTTTCAGGTGCGGCGAGAAACTGCTGCTCATCACGCGTCTGTGAGAAGTCCACTCAAATCAGGGGGAAATTAAAACAACAAGTCATTACTTTAAATTATGGAAGCCCATTTCCATCACAGAAAATAAATAAATTAATTAATTAAAAAGTAATCACAAGTTTGATCTCACGATTTTTGCTGTTTCAGAAGTGAGATAAAAACACAGACTTTTTAATCTGAATTTACATCTCGCAATTCTGTTTGTTTTTGTTTTCGCCTTGTAATAAATAATGAAAAATGCCATTTTTATCTTAAAATTTAGACATTTTTTCTTATAATTATTTTCAAAAGTACTGTTCTGAGTTTGAATCTCACACTTCTGACTTTTTTAAGATATAAACCCAAATTGTTAAAAAAGTTATTTAAAGAAATTGCCTTATTTACGTAGTTAGTTGTATTCTGTGGCGTAAACAAGCTTCTATATGAAATAAACATTAACTGAAATAAAATGTTAAAAAACCTTTTGTCAGCTAGTTGCAAAAAACTCATTTTCATTTAGTTTAAGCTGAAGTCCTACAATATCTTAATAAAACTTAATAAAAACTATATAGACATGCTATGAATAATAATAATACAATATATACAGAACAGTGTTGGGTAGATTAATAAATTATAAATAAATTATGAATAATTGACTGTCATTGTTTGAATAATACTTAATCATGTAATCCATTAAAAACAACTGCAATCTGCTTATGAGCATTATAAAATATACTCTAATGACGAGTGCTTGATTTTTGGAATCTGATTGTGTGATCCAGATAACATGTAATCAGTTTAACTTAATAGCATATCAATTAAATTAAATTAACAGTATTATCAAATATGTGACCCTGGACCACAAAACCAGTCATCGGGGTCAATTTTTTGAAATTGAGTTTTATACATCACCTGAATAAATAATCTTTCCATTGATGTATGGTTTGTTAGGATTGGACAATATTTGTCTGAGATACAACTATTTGAAAATCTGGAATCTGAGGGTGCAGAAAAATCTAAATATTGAGAAAAATCACCTTTAAAGTTGTCCAAATGAAGTTCTTAGCAATGCATATTACTAATAAAAAAATTAAGCTTTTATATATTTACGGTAGGAAATTTACAAAATATCTTCATGGAACATGATCTTTACTTAATATCCTAATGATTTTTGGCATAAAAGAAAAATCTATAATTTTGACCCATACAATGTATTGTTGGCTATTGCTACAAATATACCCCAGCGACTTAAGACTGGTTTTGTGCTGCAGGGTCACATGTGTGTGTTTTGTCTGTGCTTTCTAGCCCATCTTCACAATGAGTGCGCAGCAGAATCAGCTGAAGGACGTCACTGACAGAGATTTCATAAGCTTCATGAATTCATACAGACACATTCCTGTAAGTCACTCTCAGTGTGACGGCTTTGGAGAAGCGTGTTGTTTTAGAAACGCCGCTCTTTAGTGGTTGTGTAATGTGTTAAGTGTAGTACAATCTCTTTCCCAGAGTGCACTGCAGTTCTTGGAGGCATATACGGCGGAGGACGTGACTGTGGCCGAGCTGGAAGGAAGCTCAAACTCTCTCTGGACCATCAGCCCTCCCAGCAGGAAGAACCTGATGGACGTCTTGAGCAAAGAGGACCAGTTTCCTGTGACCATGTCCTGGAGCATCCAGAGGTACAGAGACAGTGCATCACCTGGACTAACCCTTTAGATATAAGATACAAAATATAATATGATCACAGTGTTCAGATACACTTCCATTCAAAAATAAGTCTCTTCTGCTCACCAAGGCTGCATTTTTGTGATCAAAAGCACTGTAAAAAATGTGAAATATTATTACAATTTAAAATCGCTGTTTTCTATGTGAATATTTCTTAAACTGTAATTTATTTCTGTGATGCGCAGCTGTATTTTCAGCATCATTACTCCAGCCTTCAGAGTCACATGATCTTCAGAAATCGTTCTAATATACCGATTGGCTGCTCAAGAAACATTTCTGATTATTATCAATGTTGAAAACGTGCTGCACAATATATTTTCAGGATTCACAGATGAATAGAAAGTTCAAAAGAGCAGCATTTTTTTTTTCTGAACAGAAATCTTTTGTAACATTATAAATGTCTTTACAGTTGATCAATTTAATGCGTCCTTGATGAATAGAAGTATTATACATACTCCAAATGTTGTATATGTTTATTCGCATTAATACATTTGTGGTCATTCACATGAAGAATGACTTTAATATGTTGTAAGAACAGGATTTATTTGAAATAGAAACTTTTGTAACATTATAAATGTCTTTACTGGCACTTTTGCTCAATTTAATGCACCTTGCTGAATAAAAGTAACTTTTTTCACAGTATTGTATTATGGTATTCACATGTCCAAAAATCATGGTAATGGTCATTTATTCTAGTGCAGTTCTCAGGTGCATTGCAGTTTCATCTTTAAACACTAAATATATCCCATAATACTTCTCTCTTGTGCAGGAATCTGAGTCTGGGAGCAAAGGCTGAATTTGCAGTGGACAAACACATCACATATCTGGACATGAACACTAGACAAGAGCTGATAGCGTTACTCAATGGAACCAGAAATAAACCTGTGTAAGTACAAACTCAACATATAAATCATGCATTGCATACTTACATTAATGCTTATATTTATGGTCCATGTTCTCATTCACAGGGTCATAGAGAAAGTATTTCCCTGCTTCATTCGAGCACCGAGTGACTCAAACGCCAAACCGGTAGATCAGCTTTATACAGGTAATGCAGAATCACTGTGACGTTTCTCCATGAATACTGACGCCACCTGTAGCTCATACATCTCATCGATCCCTCTGTGCCAGGTGAGGGTTATAAGGGCATTCTGCTGGACTTGGAGAGGTCTCACAACGGCAGTGAGGACATTCAGGAGTGGTGGATTGTGGACCAGCCGTCGGCTGGGAAGATCCACATGAGATCCGAGCCAAAGCTGGAGAAGAAGAGAGAGGCAGGACTGCAGCTGTACGTCTTCAGTGATAAAGTCAGTCCTCCCAGCCTGGGCTTCCTCGCAGGTTACGGGTGAGTCATGGGATACCGGCCCAAACTTTTTCACTTTTTCACTTTTGTGTAAAATGACAGATTTTGTGGTTGTATCACATTGACCATATTATGCAATGTTAGATGTGCAGTTGTCATGCATTACAGAAACAAAATGTAGAAAACTTGTGTCAGACTTTCATAAGACACAAAAATGATATGTAGTTATTAAAAGTAAGAACAAAGACACAAATGACAAACAATAGGTAAGATTAGTATTCAGGTACAAAATAGTACAGAAATGGATCAAATGTAAAATAAAGCATTGCATAGTCTTCACTGTATAATTTAAATCTAGATTAATCCTTGGTAAAGCTACCAAAGTGAATCAGACGAGATCAGCGAGTGATTTGCTCTGTCTTTTGTTGTTTGATTAACGTTAATGACAGACAGCATCAGGATTATTAGGCTGCTGTCACTTTAAGACCTATCGCACAGATCCGAAATACTTTCTTTAGCTGTCTACATTCACTTACAGCCTACGGTTTTTATGTGAATAACCGCCAAGACTTTTTTTTACACAAGTGTGTGAGACAGTTGGCGTTCTCTACACACGCCTCAGTCAGCGCACTGGGGTTTTTATTGTGGCTTGACTTTTGAAGCATTGTATTTTCTAATTCATGCATGTTTATCTCACTAACGTATCAATAACTGATTATGTTGTGGTTAAATGGCCATTTATGCAGGATTGCAAAAAAAGTGACATTGTTGATTATCATAAGACTTCGTTCATTGGATCATTCCAAGAACATTGATACAATTATGCCACAATCGGACAAACTTTCTGTCCACAACACTTTTTTAAACTCCTCCTAAGCTATTTGTCCAATTTTCACCAAATTCGAGTCGGAACATCTTCAAACCATGCCAGAAAAAAGTTAAGGATTTCGTGTTGATAGATGAATTGGTTCTCATTTACCGCGTCAATGAATTTGACGGCATGATGCCAAGCCGCATCTGAGACCACAGCACATCAATTTAGTAATTGGAGCTATTGGTCAAAAATGACGAACCATTCAATCAGATCACTAGTGATTTTTTTTCAACCATTTTGACTAAAATCATCTCAAAATGTATTTAATTATTGGTTTTGGTTGGTGTGATGCTTCTGGCCATGCTTAGGTCCTCATTTTGCCTTGCCTTTACTCACCTCCATGTCATCCAAGATGTTCATGTTGTTTTCTTCTGTTGCAAAGAAATTACATTTTTTGAGGAAAACATTTCAGGATTTTTCTCCATATAGTGGACTTCAATGGTGCCCAACACTTTGAAGCTCCAAAATGCAGTTTTAATGCATCTTTAAAGGGCTCTACACGATCCCAGCCGAGGAATAAGGGTCTTATCTAATGAAAGGATCGGTCATTTTCTAAAGAAAATAAATAAATTATCTGCTTTTTAGTGTAAAGCCCTTTGAAGCTGCATTGAAGTCCACTGTACGGACAAAAATCCTGGAATGTTTTCCTCCAAAAACGTAATTTCTTGGATGACATGGGAGTGAGTAAAACTGCTGCTTGTTGATTTTGTGTTTTGTTTTGCAATCTCGGATGCAGGTGTGAGTAACGCCTCTCTGTGTCTCTTGCAGTATCATGGGCCTCTACGCATCCGTGGTGCTGGTGATTGGGAAATTCGTCCGCGAGTTCTTCAGCGGCATCTCGCACTCCATCATGTTCGAAGAGCTTCCATGCGTCGACCGCATCCTCAAACTCTGCACCGACATCTTCCTCGTGCGGGAAACCGGCGAGCTGGAGCTGGAGGAGGACCTGTACGCCAAACTCATCTTCCTTTACCGCTCGCCAGAGACTATGATCAAATGGACGAGGGAGAAGACCAAATGAGCCTGCTGGGATTGTCGGAAACCCAGAGATCCCAAAGAAGAAGGATGCCGCTTCTCGCAGGAAGGCGACGTTAAGACTGTGAGACAGAGACAAACTCGTCGCAAGAGGTTCGACTGCCAACACGATGTGACCTACAGGTGAAACAGCTGTACCAAAGAGCCCTGATTCGGAAGCTACCCGATTTGGAATGAGCTCTAGCGCCACCTGTCTGTCGGGAGATTGGTTAGTCGCGCAATTGTGCAATACGCTGTCCTGGTAGCTGGCCGTAAACTTGAACAAAGAAAGGAGACGGTGACTGAACACTAGCCACTTTTTTCTTCAGAGAAACCTGGACCCAGAAGTGCTTGGGTTTGTAAGACTACGCAACATTGAAATCATGATCTATCCTCGCTTGAACGGAGGACTGAAGGGTTCTCAGGAAGAGTATCCGCTCTTCAGGATATCACTTTACTGACACGTCAGTGTGATTGTGGATCAATATCATGAGCATAAAGCACACTCTGGAAACCAACTATCGTCTTATTTGTCCGTCTACCTGTTGCACTTTTTGTTACATGCATTTCAATGACCATTTTGTATGCATAAAACGTCTTACAGAAACTCAGAACTAAAATATGCAAAAATCACAGATTCTCTTTATTCAGTGGTGTCGTGAGACCATGCAAATCCAGAATGAACAGAAATTGTTCCCTGCAATTTCAAAGCACACCTTCTACATTAAAACAAAAAATAAACCAGATTGAGTTTCCCGTGTTCAGATAATCTTAAGGTATTTCATGCAACATGCTGCTTCATCTTCTCATGATGTTCCATATGACAAGACTAAGCTGAGTGGAATAAGTTTAAACAATATTGAAGCTACACACACACAATGTACAGTTAATACATTCCCTCTTTTGGTAAGGCAGGCACTGTTATTTGATTTCCAGCATATAGTAAAATTTAAAACAATGACTTGTGTAGTATTCCAGCACAACTCAAAATGTCTGAAATACTGATTCACCTACAGATGATCCCATTGAACCGTAAAGCTGTTTGTCAGATTTGGGTTTTTGAATCTCGTTTCCACCATGCAATAATAAAAAAAAAAAAAAGGTAACCAACTTTCTTTTCTTTTTTTTTTTAAAATCGCACAATTTGGATTTTTTTTTTTTTTTGTCCCTCGCAATTTGAATCTCTTATTTTTTTTTTTAGTTATTTATTTTAATTGTTTTTCATGCAATTCTGTGTTTAAATCACAATTCTGACTTTTTTTCCTACTAAATTTTACATCTTGCAATTCTGCTATTCTTTGTGGTTTTATTTGATTTTTTATGTTTTTTAAAGGCAATTGCGACTATTGCACAATTCAGACGTTTTTTTTTTTTTCTTGCAATTGCAAGCTTATACCTCAAGGTTCAGACTTTTCTTCTCAGAACTGCAAGTTTATCACAATTCTGCATTTATATCTTGCAATTTTGAAATTACGCCTCGAATGCAGAATTGCAAGATTTTAATGCAGAATTATGCCTTGCGATTCTTCGTTTATGTAGAAGAAAGAGCTGAACTCTGAGATAAAGTCAGTTACCTTCATTTATTTATCACATGGCGGAAACAAGCTTCCATATGGGTTTTCCGGAAAACACTTTAGAAAACAAATTTACATTTTAATACGAGTTTTGGAAGGCAAACCTAAATAAATATGCACATTTAAGAGAGGACGATGTTGTATAAACATGCTGCTTACACATGAGACCTAGCATGGGTTTTGTAAAGAAGCTTTTCTTCTTCAGATGATTTTTCTCTCCTTGACAGTTCTGAAAGCTTCTTGAAACGCAATGCCCCTTCAGTACAGGAATATATTGGTTAGGGCTCATGCTTGCACCTTCATGGAGGAGTCTGAAGCAGCAGATGTGGAATATGTTTGGTAGAGCTTTAACAGAGGCCTCCAGCGTACTCGTCCTCCTCTTCCCCCGGCGGCGCGGCTCCAGGATCTCCGCTGGCAGCGGCGGCAGCGGCGGCGGCGGCTTTCTTCTTCCCTCCTCCAGGCACCTTCAGGCTGAGTGCAAGCTTTGCATACTGGAGAACAGATGAGACGACACATCATCAGTGTGCTGAATAAAACCAGCGAGTCGTTATGAAATCGGTATGGCGTTGATTTCACAGTCAGGAGCTCATTAACAGTTTGTGTTTACACATCAACACTGTTCAGTATTCAGCATGCACTCGGTCTGCCCTGATGACTGACCGAAGCATGTCAACTTCACTAGCTAATATGAACGAGATCATTCACAGACTGATGTCTTATGGATGCATAAGCACAACAATCTGTTTATTTCTAAGGGCTGAAATGATGAATTATGACTGATATTATAGGGGGACTGAAAGGAAATAAACTACTGAAGGGTGGAAAACCGGAGACGAGGTGGAACAGACTTTCTCTACACTACTGTAATATGCAAATGGCTTTGATGTCATACCTGCCAAATTCTTGAAAGGGTGAATGAAACAAATAGGAGATAATGAAAAGATTAGAAAGACTAAACGTCGATTTTAACCCATGAAGAAAAAAAAAAACAGTAACTAAAAACAGTAAGTAAAGGTAACTGTGCTCTAACACACAGCTAAGATACAACAAACTGTGACACAATGTAATTAATAATAATAAAAATGTAATAACATGTTTGTGATTTTTTTTCAATACAAATAAATAAAAAGTTAACATTTAAGGCAAGACACTACAGCCACAAATATATATATACACTTTTTTTTTCTTCACACGCTACTCAATTGCATGCTTTCTTTCAGACTAGTGCAAAGAAATCATCCAAAATACAGAAGCATTTATTTTATCGAATTTTATCTATTTGCTTCTGTAGATTTCAGCTGTTTCAATAAATATCTTTAACAGTGTTCTCATCTCTAAATGAATCAAATCTGCACTTACAAACTAATATTTACCATTTTATTCCTATCTATATTCTTAAGGTTTTTTCAGAGGGATTTTAATTATTGCACTTTTATCTATTTGCATCTGTACATTTAATTATTTTCTCTTACACCAAACTTTACAGTTTCTTTTTTTTATTTTTTACCTATTGATATTGATGGGTTTTACTAAGGGGTTGTTCATATATTATATCATATATCCTGATTTATAGAGCATTTTATTCAAAAAAAAAAAAAAAGGGGTGAAAATGTAATGTCTGTTTACAGTATCTTCTGATTTATGGAGTATTAAAAATAGAAATCCAAAATCCCCTCTGTAAAACCCTTTAATACATCAACATAATTAAACAAGAATTATCAACCTGACTTCATCCAATCTTCAGATTTCTGTTCTGGAAATGTATGCAAATTAGTGCACATATAATTAAACAATGCCTCATTTGCTGCATATTCAACCAACTTTTCAGAAAACAGGTAATATAAAACAATTGCCTTCATGTGTTGTGATTAATCAGCTGGAGGAAATACAGTGACATGCATTAGTTAAAATGTTCATCTGTAGTGGCTGGCCGTATAAAACACAACAGCTCTGATTTAGCTCAAATTAAGTTACATTAAATGAAGCCTCTCAGAAAGGGTTAACGTGGTTTGGGACCAAATTTAGCTCCCTTTAATAAATAAATATAACATTTTTCTATTAAAAAATGCATCAACTTTGGCACCTAATGTGTACGTCTAATGTATAACAGGTTCTGTCTCTAAAGAAGAATTTGTGCCTTTGTAACTTAAAAAAAGAGAAAAGAAAAGCACATTACACTATTGATATTCATTGTGCTCTAGTCATGGAAAATGGCACATGCTGGGAGACTCACGTCGTTGTCCATGTATTTGAGCAGCGGTGAAGTGCAGACGCGAGACACCTGATCCTCGTCCTGCTCATCGTAACCCTGCAGAAGCTGCTCCATGGCCACGCTGTCTTCGCTCCCGCTGAATCCTGGGATACTGTAGCTCTCCCGCACACACCTGTCGGCCGCCACATAGTCTCCTCTGTGCAGATGCACCAGCACTTGTGCGATGGTTTTCTGAGCACGAACACAGGACACAGTCACGTGTGATAAAGCACCTGAGACCGCAGAGGCTTTACAGCTCCGTAATAATGACGCACCTTAAAACACGTCGGATAATTCTCGATTTCCTTATACATGTTCTTCTCCTTCTGAAGGGACACGGCAGCTTCGTCAAACCTGTAATGAGCATCATTCATCTTGTGTTAAACTAATTTACATTTAGTCATTTAGCAGACGCTTTTATCCAAATGAGGACAATAGAAGCAATCAGAACCAACAAAAGAGCAAGAGTGCAAGTGTTAGAGGGTAAAGTTTTTTAAATAAATAAAATAAAACTAGTAGATAAAATAGAAACAGAATAGTGTTAGAGGCCCAAGTGTTTGATTACAAATTCCATTTTAGTACAAAATCAAGTCAAATCAACTTTTATTATTATTAATGTTTTTAATACAAACTAATAAACTAGATTAAAATGAAAATTCAAGTAAGAATAAAGCAACAATTACTTCTGTTGTCTAACAAGGAGTCTGGAAGCTTTGCCCACGAGCTCCACAGCTTGCCGCAGTCGCTCCTCGTTCTGAGAGAACAGAAAACGACAGGAATGTTTGTTTGTAGCTGGTCATGATGTGTGTGCGGTGTTTGCTGGAGCCGCTACGAACCTCGAACACTCCTGCTGCCTGCTGGTACAGATGAACGGCTTTCGCCAAATCCAGAGGTTCAATCAACCTGCAACCAACAAGATCAAGAGCTCGTTACCCGCCTTCAGCTCTCACATCTGCTCTGATGCTGGAAGCAGACAGTGCTGTAAAAAAATCAAAAGTTGAGAGAACTTAAACGTTTAAGGCACAGCTTCAGCAGATTTTTGAGTTCTCAACGTCTTGTTTTAAGTTTATACAACAAAAATCTCCTAAAAAATAAGTTGAGAGAACTCAAAAAATCTGCTGAAGCTGGTTGCCTTAAACTTTTAAGTCTGCTCAACTTTTTTACAGTGTAGTTACATGTAACGGAATTACGTAATTTAATTACAAAATAAATGTAATTGTACTCAATTACAGTAAGTGAGGAAAAAAAAAGTGTATAATTAAATTACAGTAATGAAAATGTTAAGAATTACAAAAGGGGTTAAATCTGAATTTGATTCACATACAGGTTTAACTGATTTCTTTCAGCATTGACTGCTCCCAAATATGAGACACCAGTGTTTCAGGAGTTTAGGACACATGCGTACTCAATAACTGTTTTATTTCCTATTTGAATTAATGCATTTGCTTTATTTTTTTAAGATCAACTTGTTTTTTCTAAGCTACTGTTAGATGCCAGTGTTTCCTGTCATAACTACACAAAGATTTGATCTCAAAAACATTATCACAGCTATTAAACTATTTCTTGGGTGACACTTTATTTTAAGGTGTTCTTGTTATACATATTACAAGTCTTCCAGTGTCGAGTCAGTCAGTGAGTGCTACTGTAAGGTCAACCTGACCTGGTTTACATGTTTTAAAAATGTTAAAAACATTAGAAATTTAGAAAAGTAATCAGTTGCATTAATAAAGTAATAAAAAAATACACTACTTGGAACTTTTTAAATAGGGTGACTTGCAATCTGTAACCGATTACATTTCCAAAGTAACCTTCCCAACACTTAAAGCAGGTTTGTGAAGCACACACTTTCCGGCTCGGTCGAGGGCCATGGCGGCGGTGTCTGGAGTGCCGTTCTCCACGTACATCACGCTGGCCTTCTCTATGTACTGAATAGCCTCCGGCAACCTCTGCATGTCCTGCGACAGAACAGCAAACACACACACTTCAGTCATTTTCACAGCTCTGCCATCATTTACTCCCTCTCACGTCGCTTCTTAATAACTCGAAGAAAACTGTCTGCTCTGTTAAAGTTTGGTGCATAGATTAGGTTACTAATTGCAGTTTTCCTCTACCCAGCACTATTAAATTACACATTTTAGACTACTTTTTGATTACTTTTGACCAAAGAATAGAATAATCTTGTTTGTTATCGACAATATGAAGAGCATTAAATGATACATTATGTCGGGGTTTCCCAAACTGGTTTCGTAAGTTATTAAAGCTAATAATTCATTAAATCATAATGTAAAATGCTTAGTTATATAATTTATAAATATTCATATAAATTATATCAAATGATGTTAAACGATAAAATTATATTAAAATTATGTTAAATTAAATTATGCAAAATTATGAACAACATATACATACACACACACACACATATATACATATATATACACACACACATATATATATATATATACATACACACACATATATATATATATATATATATATATAAGTGCTGTCAAACAATTAATTGCATCCAAAATAAAAGTTTTTGTTTACATAATCTATGTATGTGTACTGTTTATTATATATATATATATAGAGAGAGAGAGAGAGAGAGAGAGAGAGACACACAAATACATATACTGAATGTGTGCATATTTATATTTAGAAAATATTTACATGTATATACATTTATATATTATATTATATAAAAATATATTTAATATATAAACAACATTTTTCTTAAATGTATACATGCATGTGTTTGTATTTATATATACACACATATATTATGTAAATAAAAACTTTAATTTTGGATGTGATTAATTGTTTGACAGCACTAATATATATATATATGTATGTATGTGGATAAATTTTAGTCAACAGCAAATTTGAATGATTGGAATGCAATTTGAACTCAAGGATCCCTTAAGAAACAAACAAACAGCACTCACCTTCAGCATCATTCCTGCTTGCTCGAAGGCCCTGCGTACAAACACTTATGATTATAACAAAGAGCAAATTCATACAAAAACAATGATCTGCACAATAAACAACCTGATATCTGCAATCAGAATGAAGATACTCACTTGGCAGCATGAAAAAGACTGGGCAGCGAGTCAAGGACAAAGAAAGTGGCACTCTTGACATTTTCAGATTAAATGAATGCAGGGTGATGTTTGACAGACTAAATAATGGATCAATCTAACAGCGAGAGCAGCAGGAGGATACGATCTGTGGTTGGTGTGAGCCTCTGCCTCCAGTAAATAAGCATCCTTCGCCTGTTCCAGCTGTTTGGCATTTTTGAAGGCAACAGCTGGAGAAGAAAAGAGGAAGATCATCAGAAATCCACCCTCGTGAGCTCAGATCACTGGATATAAGAGTCGACTCACCTGCTTTAGCATATTCTGATGCAGCACTGTCATAATCAGGCTTCCACTTCATGAAGCTCGTCTTTAAACTGAGTTAAATGAAGGATTCACAACAACATCAGCTGCTGTGCTTTCATTCAGTTATTATACCTTCGCTATCTAACCTTAAAGCATTTCATTTGAATGGCTGCTACAGCAAGTTAAACATGTAAACATGTGTTAGGACTTGACATTTACGCATTTCTCCATAGTAACAGTGTGTCGTTGTGTATATAATCTTTATAAATAGATTTTAATAATCATTTCACGATGATGAAATGAGCTGGAGGATCGTTTAAAACCACTAACGTTATATATAGGCCGGCTTTACTTACTATTTTTCAGCCTTGGCGATGTGCTCGTGAGCTTCGTTGATTTTTTGCGCCATTGTGTTAAATAAGCCCTTTAAACATGAATGATGAAGATAAATAAACGAATGACGCGGTTTGCTGCAGATCAGACGCTGTTGTGTTGTTGTCACCTGATGATGACGCTGACGTTTACTTCCGGGTTACTGCGTCACCCGCGCACGTCACCTTGCTCCGAATCCTACCGCGTTTATTCTATTTCTGCGAATAAATGTTAATTATATGCTATCTTTAAAAGACGTTATTTGTACTTATTCACGCAAAAGTAAAATTGAGTATGTCGTTTTGCAAGGTTTGCAAAATGCATACCAAAGCGTAATCTTCTCTTTTTTTTTTTTTACAGAAATGGAAGATTCGAAAAAGTCTCTAATGCAAATTGATAACAAAAAGAATGTCATATTGTTAGATTTCATAGATTTAAAAAAAGGAAGAAAACCTGAACTATTGTTTAGTTGTTTGTTTTTTCCCTATGTGGTTATTTGTTTATTTTATTTATTTTTCTCTCTTAAACACTGTTCTACAGTTTAAGATTGCCTTGTGTGTATCTGGATTTATTTGTTAATATTTTTGTAATTTTCAATCAGTCTTCTTTAATAATAATAATAATAAATAAACCGCGTTTATATCTCAAGACTATTTTTGGTCTCTATCGAGGTGTTTGAAATAAAACCGCAGAAGACTTTTACGTGATAAACAAACAAACATAAATTCAACCCAACAACAAAACGCTTTAAAAACATTTTCCAGCGATCACAGAAGACGGTGATTGGCCAATCATTGCGACCGATGAGAAAAGTAACAGTTAGCACGTGACACTGCTTGTGCGCTGCGCTTCCGCTCATCTAAACGTATAACCGACTAACAAAACTCATCAACGTCAACAGCAAATTGAATTAACATTCGGAAATTGACGAATGAAACTAAGAATTATTATTAAGACGTATCAGAACTGGCCAATAACTTATTCAGACGCTACGAAAGGTGAGCAAGTTGTTTTTGCTGCCCGCTATCGGCTAAACGAGGCATTACAAGACCACATTATAAACAGCACTTAAATTAATATCTTGTCAAACACAACTAGATACATTTAGTGAGCTCATTTTCTATATTTGGGTATAAAAGCATTTAGTATGTCACACTCCAAGAGATTGCTTCAATTGTGTTCAAATTCATTTTACTAACAAGTATTGAAAAACTAAGTTAACAATATTCTCCCATGAACTATTTTCTCATAGTTTTCAGATAGGGCAGCTTAAAACTTCACCGCTGAAGCATCTGATACATGTACACTTATAAACACAGGCAGTGGGGCATATATTTGATTATAGACGTACATGAAACACAAAAATATACAAAGAATTAAAAATACCAGTACATATTACATGGTTGGCATTTCTTTAATAAACATTTGCCAAAGAGGGAAAAAAAACAAAAAACATCTTCATACAAAAAAAGACATTGTTGCTCATCTCCTCCTCGAAATCAGTTAAACGTCTCTTTACTTTCAATTTTACAATGGCTATAGACAAGAGCTGGTGGGGAACCGGTGAGAAACACAGCTTTGATCCGTTCACTCGTTCAGTAGATTCACCAGTTCATTCCAGAAGTGCTACCAGTCTCTCCGGAGTCCTTTACAAGCCCCTCCAGTGAATTTACCCTTGCGACAGAGCCCATAATCGTTGAATCATTAGAAAGGAAGGAAAAAACCAAAAACAACTGACCAAAAAAGGGAAAGAAAATGTCAAAAGAAAACGACTTCCATTACTGGTCGTGTACGTGTGCAGATACAGCACATTCCTCCATCACACCTTCGCTTGTTTCCACCTACTTTATTCAGTAGTGCAAAACATCATTGTAATACTAGTCTGTCCTTACGCAGTTAAAGGAGACGCTAAGGTCATAAAAACACTTACCCTGGCACGGTAAATGCACACTCAAAAAAGGTACAGTTTTAATTTAAAAGACAGCAGTAGAATAGATTACAAAAATCAATCGGAGGGGAAACGAAAACAGCTCTATGAAATGGTATGAGCGGGAAATGCAAAAATTCCCTCCAAGCTGTTACTCGAGTGCCCTCGGGATGCTTAGAAATCTTACAAATCGAGTTCTGAGACTCTTAGTGCTGGTCGAGGGCAACTGCGTGCGTCTTTTAGGCTGATGAAGCACGGGGCGGCTTTTTTTGAGCACATTTCTATCTGGATCCTTTAGATCGGTCGTGGTCTCGCCTGGTGGCCCGGTGAAAGCAACATTGAAGGGTTAGTTCACCCAAAAATGAAAATTCTGTCATTAATTACTCGCCCTCGTGTCGTTCCAAACCTGTAAGACCTTTGTTCATCTTCAGAACACAGATTGAGATATTTGTGATGAAATATGAGAGCTTTCTGAGCCTCCGTAGACAGCGGTGCAACTGAAATGTTTCTAGAAACACAGCAATAAAACAGTCCATGTGACAGTCAAAATTTTGCAAAGCTACAAGAATACTTTTTGTGTGCAAAGAAAGCAATGATAGCATGCATGCGCTTTATCCTGAGCGTAAACAATGCTGATTATGTTCTGGGGTACTTGAAGACGGCACACAAAGTAGTATTCTCATAGATTCACAACATTGAAGATTTTGGAACATTTCAGTTGCATTGTTGTCTACGGGAGGGTCTGAAAGCTCTCGGATTGCATCAAAAATATCTTCATTTGTGTTCTGAAGATGAACGAAGGTCTTACGGGTTTGGAACGACACGAGGGTGAGGAATTTTCATTTTTGGGCGAACTATCCCTTTAGCCATAGTTGCCTGGTAACATTGCTCAAAAAAATTCCCACGTGCATCATCAGCCGCCGAGTCTTCCTTTTCTGAGGCGTCTGGAAGTTCGTCGGGATCCCGTCAAAAAGGGAGTCCTCTGCCACGAAGCGCGGCCGTGTTCACGTGGGGAACGTACCCGAGCGGAAGGGATTGGGATGGAGAAGTCCAGGCTTGGCCCGGAGGGGGCGGCGGTCCGCTGTGATTGTACTCGAAGCGATGGTCCTTGTCTCCGCTGAACACCGCGCCGGCTCCGTGAGCGAAGGCCTCCGGGCCGAGAGGCGGCTGAGGGGGCATCATGTGGCCGAGGTAGCTGTCTGCGAAGCCGAAAGGCGGCGGGGGGCGGCTGAAGTCTGGCTCCGGGGGTCTGGGAGCTTCTCCTGGGGCTGCGGAGGACGGCTGCGCTGGATTGGTCTCGGGGGCCTGCCGGTAGTCCAGGTCTGCGCAGGGAGGCGGTTCTGGAGGCTCTGGGGGTCTCTGGTCCGGCGGGAGAATGGAGAGAGGCTCTAGGGGCCTGGAGGACGAGCCGCTGACTTCAGCTGCTGCGAACAACACAACCACAGAAGCTTATCAGGGGCTGCAGCCCATCACATACCTCCCTGCTGTGCAGCAGACGAGAAGCATGTGCATTACATTTACAGAAATGGACAAAATTATTACAACACTAGTATTTCCAGCACCTAAAGAATGGTTGTAATTCAGTTATTTCCATCTTCTGCTGTAGTGTGTCAGTAAGAAATATCAGATTACATTTCCAAACATTCATTTAGCCATTAATTGTAATAAACCAGTGAGATTTCTGAGATCTGATCAGCATCAGTCTGTCTGGAGTGACATGAAGAAACAGAACAAACTGAGACTAAATCCAGAAGAACTGCATCTCAAGACGCTTCAAGTAAGCTACAGCACTGTTAACAGTTTTAGACACTTGTGTAAAAATGCTGTGAAATGAGGATGCTGTCAAAATAATGTCATAAATAGATTTGCTTGATCAATTAACTTCTATGAACTAAACTAAATCAACATTTGGTGTGAGCATGCTTAGTGTTTAAAGCAGCTTTTGAGCAGAGTTTCTCAGGAGCTTCGCAGGAGGTTTCTCGAAGCGTCTTGAGAAGCAGTTCTTCTGGATTTAGTCTCAGTTTGTTCTGTTTCTTCATGTCACTGCAGACAGACTGATGATGATCAGATCACATCTCTGCCCTAATTCACAGTATTCTTCAGACAGTAAGCAAAAAAATCCCCAGATGACCTACTACTTCCTGAGATTCTGCAGTGTGCATCCAGGACATTTATCTCATTGGCTGAAGGAGACAATATGTGAATTAAAGTGAAACGAAGCTGGTAGGTCACAACAATGACTACATCACCAACGCAACACATCCAGATTACATTCATAATAAGTATATGATGCGATCTAGGAAAACCCCTCGGATATCACATTTTCAGGAAATTCAAAAAAATAGGTTGAATGTCAATTTGTCATCAAAATTGGTTTTTCATGCAGTTATTATTCTGTAACATTTACCTATCATGGCTGAAAATATCTTGCCAAATTCACTTGTTTAGTGCAGAGAAATAGTGATTTATTGTGGCAAGCATGAAAGATTGTTTGCCTAATCATGATTGTGATTTCATTTGGATGAATCTACAGCTGTAGTTAATACGTCACCTGGAGATACAGGGCTGGGCTCAGGCGGCGGCTCCGGGGCGTTTGAGACGCCGCCCTCGGCCCCCTCGAACCCCATGACCTCTCCTGCCGCTCCTTGCTGGACTTTGAGGAGCTGAGCGAGGAACATAGTGACGGCGGTCTGCGTGGCTGCGGCCGAGGCCTCTCCGTCGCTCTTGACCGGCGGCTGCGGGGAGGGAGGCGAGGGCGGCTTGGGCATGGGTGGTGTTCGGGGCGGCTGAGGGGGTTTGGAGACTTTGGGGAGCGGAGGTGGCTCCGGGGGTCTCTCAGACTCCAGCGGCCCGGGGGGCAAAGCCTGCGTCAGCTGCTGCAGCGTCTCCGGGTTCATCTTCGAACCCACGGTCTGGGCGAACTGGGCCGAACCCACTGGACCGCTTTTGGACTGCAGGAGGTTCAGAAGCACAGCCAGCTGTTCTTGAGTCAGTTGTGAGTTGGGAGCTTTGGGGTCTAAAAGAAAGAGACAAGAGAAAATTGAACGGTTTCCTTATTACCAAATGAAACCTGAACCGACTCGACAAAGAGAAACAGGCTGGGTCGCCATTTGGTGCTTCACTAATACAGAACAGAATAACAGAATTGCATATGCATGATGTAATCGCGTGATTTAGTTGCTCAATTAATTGTTTCTAAAACCCTCAAGACTAACCTTTTATTAATTTGGCTAAAAACCTTTTTAAAAGAATCAACAGAATAAAACGGATTCCTCAAAAGGGCAGAAGTATCACATTCAAATAAAATATCCTCAATGGACTGGATTACGACAAGATTATTTTTTTCCCTTTCAGATGCGAAATGTATGGGAGGAGAGTATTTAAATGAATCATGTGATTTAGTAAGGTTTGCAGTAGTCAAATGACTGGTATTTGTGCCATTATTTAACACCCAAGAAAAGCACTTGAGCGCTCATGCAAATGTGGCTGTTTAGTAAAGCCGACCCCTATGTATACCAGCCTTTACTGACTGCTACAGGACAACACAGTGCTGTAGGGGGTGTGGCTTATTGTGAAGATGCTAAGTGGTTGCTAAGGTATCACTAAGGTGTTGTGGGTGGCACAAAACAAAAGAGTAACTGGTGCATGTCTAGCATGTGTGACAGACACAAAATGACTAGTAATAGGAGGATGTGGGTTCCTCGAGTGTTTGGCGTCTTACCCAGCAGGGCCGCAGCGGCAGCAGCACTCGGACCTTTGTGCGCCCCGGCGGCTGGGAAGCCCTGCGGCGTGTTGCTGCGGCTGTCGTCCAGACCCAGCTCCTTCCGAGGGGCTTTGGGAGCGGTCAGCTCCTCCGGCATCTGCTTCTGCCGGCGCCGTTTCTTACTCCACAATTCATGGCAGTCCTGCCACAGAGGCAGACTAGAGAGAAGAAACGGAGACCACAGCACAGAGAATCAGAGGCGGAAAACTAATCTTAGCTGCTCGCATAAAACTCAAAGCATTGATGTTTGCCTACAAAACCAGCACCGGGTCTGCACCGCTTTACCCAAACTCATTACTTCAGACTTATGTGTCTCTAGAAGCTTGCGCTCTGCGAGTGAACGTCGCTTTATTGTTCATCCCAAAGAGGCACAGAATCACTTTCACGGACTTATAAATGTTCCCTCCTGCCCGAATCATCCTTAACCATCTTCAAGAATCGGCAAAAACCCATCTCTTCCATCTTTATCTGACCCTCTAACTCTAGCAATCTCTATTCTAATTCTATTCTTAACAAAAAAAAAAAAAATTGCTCCTTTTAGACTTGCACTCTATTCATTTACTAAGTGCTTGTTTTCAAACAAACAAACTAACTCTAGCTTCTTTATTCTGCATGTATTGTATCCATTTCTTTTCATTTACTATACAATTAACAAAAGCAAAAAAGGCCTCTCTTTTTCTATTCTATCTGTTTTCTTTTTATAATATAATATAATACAAAAAAAAAAAAAAAACTTGCTGCCTGTACTGCGTTAAGCTAACTGAGACTTGTTATAACACTTGCACATTGTTGCTAAATGTAATTAGTTTTTTTTTTTTTTAATCGCCATCTAAGAATAGCTAAGCATAGACTAAATTGCCTGGACCAAAAAAAAAAAAAAAAACACGCTTAAGTTTAGTTTATTTACTATTTTTAAATAATATTCTATTTTAAATTATTTACTATATAAAAATAATTCTGGTATAAATGGAAAAATAGATTGGAAAGTTAATGATGAAAGAAAAACAATCTCAATCTCATACTCGGGAGGAGGCATCTTGGCCGGGTCCACGTCTTTGAGGAAGTCACTTCTGAGAGCTTGTTCTGCAGTGCAGCGTTTGCTCGGGTCCAGCGCAAGCATATGGTCGAACAAATCCAGGGCCATCAGAGGAATACTGAAACATTAAGATGAACAGACGCTGCTAAATGATGTTTACAGCACTTAAAGTTAGCTAAAGAATACATGTTTCTTTACACCTCTAATGCTTCCTTCAAATCAGATCAAAACAATCCCACTGACAAATGAAACCCACATGAACACCACCACAACGACACAGTTACCACTGCAAATTAGAAGCTAATTAATCTCAAAAATCATGGGAGAAGCAAATAAGTTGATGAAGAACAGCCTTAAATCTTGCCCCAAAATACAATACTTCTATTGTCTTCCCACCAAAAATAAAAAGTTCACAATTACAACAGAACTCTCAGATAAAAACTTCCCAGGAGGACAAGTCAAATAAAACAGACTCATATCCATACACACCCTATATCAGGGTTTCTGCAGGCTTTATGATAATAAACGTAAGAAGTGTTAAGACCAAGTCAAGACGACTTAATGAATGAATCGAATGGAACACAATATTCAATATGGTCTCTAAATGCAAACGTATCAGCAACACTAAAGTTTGTAAAAGCAACAGATATCAGTTACTTTTTAATTCATTTTACAAAAATAAAATGACTGCATCACACTGCAAAGAAAGTGATGTTGTTCTTAGTGTTTTTGGCTTGTCTTCCAGTTCAAATGTGTAAAGATTCTTAAATTAAGGCACATTTGATTGAGAAGCAAAATGACAAAAGAAAAAATATTGCTTTATGAGAAATTGATCAAAATGAAGTTTGAAAACAAGAACAAATGTGTCAATGGCCTCATAAAAAACAGCTTAATTCAAAAAGTTTTCATTTCCCATCGACAGACATTTATTCCTGTTTTAAACATAAATTCACTTAATTTTGTTCAGTTTCTCAGAAAACAAGACTTCATGTTTAATTTTCATCTACAAGTAAATGCATCTTAATTTAAGGACGTTTAGATATCTGAATCGGAAAACAAAATACTAGTGCTGTCAAACAATTAATTGTGATTAATCGCATCCAAAATAAGAGTTTGTTCATATAATGTGTGTGTGTCCATGCAAGAAAAATGTTGTTTATATAATAAATATATTTATATGAAAATTATATGAATATAAATATATACACATGCAAATATTTTCAAAATAAATACTGGATGTGTTTGTATTTATATATACACATAAATATACAGTACACACACATATATCATCTAAACACAAACTTTTATTTTGGATGCGATTAAATCACAATTAATCGTTTGACAGCACTCATGTTTTTGCAGAGCATTTAATTCCATGATTTAAGACTTTCTGCTCTGATACAAGACCTTTTTGGCCTTAATTGTGAAAGGGCGAGTTTAAGACGTTAAGACCTTTTTAAAACCCGCAGAATCCCTGTATATTAATTTAGCACTTTGTAGTCATGAGCTGTAACGCCTTTTAAAACAGACTAAACTGGTTCCGTTCGTTTCTGATTACTCACAAAGCAAACTCTTCCCTTAACCTCCGCCTGTACTGTTTCTTTGGTTTCATGGTGTTGAAGTAGGGCAGCTTGATCACGTCTGGCCACACAGCGGGACAAGGGCTGCCACAGATACGGCTGGATTGGACACAGATATATAGGTCAGCTGAATTTCAGACTGCAAAACGGGAACATCCAGTCTGGATCTACAACCACACGTGGACCGTTTCTCTTACCTTATGAGCTCGAGCTGCGCCAGCTCCTGGTTGGCCTGAAAGATGGGCTTCTTTGTGAAAAGCTCTCCCAGAATGCACCTGTGAGACATGGAGGGTTTAAACACCTTGAGGAGGTGGAATGTGGAGTGATTTCTCTATTAATAGCACAGCGTTTCCTCACCCGCAGCTCCACATGTCGATGGCGGGCGTGTACCGCTCTTCTCCCAGCAGCAGCTCGGGCGGCCGATACCACAGAGTGATCACTTTATTGGTGTACGGTCGACTGCAGGATGAACACACAGGACAAGTCAGAGTCTGATCAGTTTACGCAAATAATAACTGCTTGCTGAATCAAGTCAGGACACTCTGTGGCTTCGCAAATGGAGGTACGTACCTCTCTTCAGAGTTATACAGACGAGCCAATCCAAAATCTGCCAGCTTGATCTGACCCCTGCAGGACAGCACACATTCACACATCAGTCAGATGATGGATTTGCCATAATATGAAAGTTTGGAACACAATGATTTGTGAGCCTGGACCACAAAACCAGTCATTAGGGTCAATTTAGTTTTTAAAAATCGAGATTTATACATCATATGAAATTTGGCTGAGATGCAACTATTTGAAAATCTGGAATCTGAGGGTGCAAAAAAAAAAAAAAAAAAAAATGTAAATATTGAGAAAACCGCCTTTAAAGTTGTTCAAATGAAGTTCTTAGCAATGCATATTACTAATCAAAAATGTAGTTTTGATATATTTACAGTAGGAAATGTACAAAATGTCTTCATGGAACATAATCTTTACTTAATATCCTAATGATTTTTGGCATAAAAGAAAAATGTATAATTTTGAGCCATACAATGTATTGTTGGCTATTGCTACAAATATAGCTGTGCTACTCATGACTGCTTTTGTGCTGCAGGCTCACATTTGGACTAATGGTGGTGTATTTCCTCATTTATATCTGAGGGTGAGGTTACAATACTTAAGCCCCTCTTTAAAAGAACCTAGACCACTTTAAGTGGACCAAAAAGCGAAAGAACCCATTTCTGGCTTTAAAAGTGGACTCAGTTTAGTTACTAGATCTCAGTCCACTTTCTATTCACACCCTTGTTTTTAGAATCTGTTACAGTTTGCAAAATACAGTCATTTGAATACAAATCCATGCAAGTATTGCTGGAGGGTGAATATCCTCAGGCAGATTTTGCTCGTGTTCAAGTTGGTCATGTGATTATTGCTTTGACCATCAGGAAGCTGATTGGTTTGACAGTGACTTGTGTGTGAAATAGTCGTAAGGTGCTCTACAATTCACTGCACGATAACGCAAGGTTAAAAGACAACATCAAACGCGTCCATCAAGTGCATGTTTACACAGAGAAACCAATGGAAAAGCAGCGCAGTGGAAGGCTGAGATTCTTGTGAAATGATCCCAGATGCTGAAAACAAACCCAGTAAGAAACACTGTGACTCTGGTGTGCACTGACTTGTTATTGAGCAGGATGTTGGAGCACTTGATGTCCCTGTGCAGGAAGTTCTTCTTGTGGCAGTAATCCAGTCCTTCCAGCAGCTGCCTCATGAAAGACTTGATGTGGCTCTCGTTGAAGTGCACAAGGCCCGACTCCAGCAGGCCCATCAGATCGTGGTCCATGTACTCAAACACCAGGTAAAACGCCCCTGTGAGACGAACACACAGTTATCACAGCGAGGACAGACTCTGAGAGCCAAAGGATGGGTCATTTCCATGCAATACCTTTGTCGTTCTTGAAGTCTAAAGCGTCCTCCTTGTCGGTGACTATCTCCTTCATGTTGATGATGCTCTTGTGGTTGAGCTGCCGTAAGATCTTGATCTCCCTGATGGCTGTGATAGGAAAGCCCTCCTTTTCGTTGTCCAAACGGACCTTCTTGAGGGCCACCAACTCAGCTGAATAAGCAAAACCAGAAAGATAGATTAGCTACATTAAGTGATTAATGGCCTCAGAATGCATTAGCATTCAAATGAAGGTACTTAAGCACAGACTACAGTTCTACTGTCACGGTATACAGTGGCTGCCAAAATTATTAGAACACTACTAGTATAGCATTTTTATTTTTTAATGCCATGTCAGCATCTTAGGCTATTTTCATGGCAAAAACAATTAAATGCATAACAAATACAATATAACAAACAAACATGTTACTCTGGATTTTTTACATTTAACATATGATACAAATTCTGAAACGTTTTCAGGCAAAATTATACTAAATAACTCTTTAAGTGAGTTTAGAATCCGCTAAAAGCAGTTATTTCTATCTTTTGCTGTAGTGTGTCAGGAGGTTTGAGAAGATCTTACCAGTGTCTTTGTCCTTGGCTTTGTACACCTGTCCATAAGTACCTTCTCCGGTGATCCCAATGATTTCAAACTTGTCAACGCACCGCTTCCCCCAGTCTATCTCCGTCTCCTTGATCTCTCCGAAGCGTGGACCACATATTCTGCAACAACCACAGATGATGTTTAACGTCGCTAACCTGAGTAGATGTTGCAGGAGGGATTGTTTGACTACATACTTTGGTCTCTTCCGCGGGGTGGGCGTCTTTTTGTCGTCAGGTGAGCTGTGAGGCGAACCGGGGGCGATGCCCGGGAGCTCTGGAGGAAGAGGGAGGTCTGCGAGGAGGTGACGGGCTTTCCTTTCGGGTTTCTTCTTCCCTGTGATTGCTGAAGACTCCTTCAAGATACTGGTATTGAAAAAAGAAGCCATCAGTGGAACTATTAAAAAGAATGCACAATCCAACAAAGTGTGGATCCAAGGTTTCTGCAAGTCTTAATTCACCCTTCCACAAATTAAGACCTTAAAAAGGTCATTGGTCAGAGCAGAAGGTCATGGCATTATATGCAACATGCACTGCAAAAAAAGGAATATCCTCCACAGTATGTGTCTTGTTTTCCAGTACAAATATCTGAACATCCTTAACACGAGATACATGCACTTGAGAAGTAAAATGAAGTTTTCTGAGAAATTGAACAAAACTAAGTGAGTTTGTGCTTAAAACAAGAACTAATATCTGTCAATGTGCTATGGAAATGAAATGTTGATTTGAGCCCCTTGGCAGATATTTGTTTTAATAAACTCACTATATTTTGATTGGTTTCTGAGAAAAGAAAAATTCTCAATTTATCTTTAGACATTTGCACTGGAAAAATACAGAGAACGGACAACAGTTTTTTGCAGTCTGATCAGAAGATACAGTAAAAGCTATTTCCATGTTTTAGTTATGCTGCTTCTTTGTAAAATGAATTAAAGGAAAGTTGTTAGAAGCCGTATGTTCAAACTGTTGCCAATACAACTGATTTTCAGCTCTCAATCATTCACATATACACTGACTCAATGAATGCTCATTTATGTTTCCCTCAGTTTGGTCCTTGAATCGTCTTAAACAGGTCTTTAAAAAGTCTTAAACTGACCTTCATAAAACCTGCAGAAGCCCTGGTGAACTAGAAGGCAATGAGTGAAATATTCAGATTTTCAAAGATGAATGTTGAAAACAAACCTGTCGCTTCCGTCCAGATGATCCAGGTTGTTGGCTGCCAGCGGAAGAGAGGCTACAGCTGGAGCAGCTGCTTTCTCTCGGTCCTTGTCTTTAACCTGCACGGACTGTCCTCCTTTCTTTTTATCCTCCTTTACCTTAGCTTCTCTGCTGGCCTGCGAGGCGTCCGAGCTCCTCTTGGCGGGTCGATCCACAGGAGACTGCGGCTGACTGGACACAGGGGTTCTGGGGCCTTTCTCAGACACAGGCGGCGGTGAGGGAGGCCTGGTCTTCTTGGCTGTGTGGTTGGTGACGGGGCTGGGCTGGGGAGCGCTGGAGGACGACGAGGAGCCCTTGGTCGGGGTGGAGGTATTGCTGGAGTTTTTGACGCGGGCGGCTTCGGCGGCCTTGGCTTTCTTCTGCTTGCTGAGCTCGGCGGCCAGGCTGCTCTTCAGGGTCAGCGAGCTGGGGGACAGGCTGGAGGGCCGGCTCCGGGACCGCGAGTGCCGGTGACGGCTGCGCGAGCGAGAATGACGCGAGGACTGGTACGGGCTCCTGCTGCGGGACTTTCCCGTCCGCCTGAAAGCAACAGCAGAATTCATTCATGTCAGGGTTCCTACAGTTTTTTCTATTTCAAAATGCCATACTTTTCCAGACTCAAATTTCCAAGCCTCTCAGACCATATTTAAAATAAATGGTTCGTAGTGCATCATTTTCAGCATTATATGTGAGCCTGGAGCACAAAACCAGTCATAAGTAGCACGGGTATATTTGTATCCACATGTATATTTTAAAAACAAATTGACCCTTATGACTGGTTTTGTGGTTCAGAGTCACATATCTGGTATATAGCACAGGCATCTAATATTTTTTTTTTCGTAGGTTCCCCCCCCCCCCCCCCCATTTATTTTCTGTAAGTCACATTAACATACAGAGCCCCTAAAATAAAAACAAACTTTTACATGCACACAAGAAACTTTTTTTTGCATGCGTTCACATTAGTTTCTAGTTTTACATAACCTGTTTCCTTTGTGCATCACTGCCATCTTACTATGAATAAAGCAAGAGCATGGATGCACATGAATTAATATAAATCTACTTGCTCAAAATGTGGCTTTTATTATGGTAATACCTCTAATATCAAAGCCTAATGTCCAATCTAACATCCTCTGTGGCGGCACAGAAACCATGACACGAAATGGGCTGATGGCATAAAATTTGCCAAGTTCAAGGGTTTATAAAAAAGACTGGTACTGTAAAAAAAATAAATAAAGTGTTTAATATTTGGCTTTTGTTAGGGCAGTATGCCATATTTCAAGGTCTTAGGTCTCTTTAACGCATACTTTGTGGAGGCCAAGAAACCACCGTGAAACGGGCTGACGGCACAACAGGTGGCTCAGCGTGCATCGTCCTACACAAGTTAAATGGTTTCTTGTGCTACATAAAAGTCTGTATATTTTATTCTTGTAAAAGTCCTTGAGGCTATGTAATATATAATACGCTAATAATATTGTGAGAAGAAACCCAAAATGCTTATAACCTGCATTTTGCATAATGAAGAAGTGCACCTTGAATTCATTCATTTTAATTAAATTCTTAATTTTCAATTATATAAAAAAATAAAAATAAAAAATAAATAAAGGGCAAAATCTGAAAACACAAATACTTTTTCATATGCAGATTTCTTTTTTTCCATACTTTTACAATCCATACTACTGTAAATCTGATTTTCTTTCTTCCATGGAAGATAAAACGTGACCCATGCTGACAAAATGAGTCTGAATGTGCACGGCCTAATTTTGAGCTACTTAAACATCTAAAATGATGCTTATTTGTGCGTTTTCTGAGAGGAGTACCAACTGCTGCTGCTTCTCAATAGCCTTATGATTATGTTCCCCCCCCCCCCCCCCCCCTCTCAGAAATTCTGTGAAATTTAATTTTTTCTTGTTATCAAATGAAGCCATAGCTACGCCATTAATTTTATTTATAGTTCAATTATTGAAAAGTAAACTTGTTTTTTGGCAAACAAAGGGGATTTACTATTAAAATTAAAGCATGGAAAAAATACTGTGTGATTACTCCTTAAAAAAATAAAGTTAATAATAATTTCAGTAGTAGTAGGGCTGGTAGTAGTATTACCTGAATCTACTGAACTAATTAATATATTTCTGGCACAATGTCTTCAAGTTCAACCGAAATTTAATTTTAACGGGTTGCCGTGAATACTTCTATAATTAATTAATAATTTCTGTGTGAATATGATATAACGCTAGTTTTGCTCAAATTAAATGGTAAAGTGTCCATGAAGTGACTCTCAGAACAGTTCTGTAAATGTTTATGTAATTACGTCCTCATTTAGTGAGACGACAGACGTTGAAGTCATCGTAAGCGTGACGCGCACTTCAGTGTGTGTTTAGTAAACGAATCCACGCGTTTTGTGCCTTTTATTAACACAGACACGCAGGATTCATATTTTAATTGTCTTTTGGCAGCTAAATATTTACAGATACTAGTCCATATTGTCATCTGATTGTAATGATCTACCTTTGATTAATTCAACCAAAGTTTTCAAATTCCACGAAATTTCACATTATACAGTAAATTACATTTTTATGACTGGATTCCATGATTCTGTCTGCGTTTCCCACATTGTGGAAATCATGAATTACTGGACAGAGCAACGCTTTTTGAATTAATATCAAGTGGATGATTCTCTTAGTGTTTTTATCCAAACTGTAAACTTTTATTCCAGTACGTTTGCTATAGTTTAAATGTTAGATGTGATTGTACTCGTCAACGGTTTAATACATGTCAAATCATCATTTAGGAATAAGATTGTGAAGGTGTTTGAATCAAGATCACAGTCTTATCATGCAGCTCTAATTGACAGTTAATCAGAATCCTCTCGACTTAAGCACTTTGTGGCAAACACCACATAAATGTATGCAGCGTACATTTATGCATCACGCTCACATATGCGAACTAAAAAATGGTTGATGCCTCAAGATGTGCTGCGTCACATTAGACATCACTGGTTGCTGTGTCTAAACCATGCAAAATGCATGAGTTTTGAAAATGTGGGAATGAAATATGAGAGCTAAGTGGAGGGGACTTTTTCTACAATAATGATTTAAGTGATTAAGTATAATCAAGCAACAGATCACTGACTGCACTGCTATCGCCGGATAACGAGAAATCTCATTGAGAATGACTGATATCTGACGCTTTGTTGTTGCAAACCGAAGCCATTGTGAAAAGCCCTTCACATTCTGGTCTTCACACACTGACAATACGGTCAGAGTCTTACTGACTAACTTTATTAATATCATTTTACTGTATTAGGAGCATGAAACCTGTGGTTACTGTATGTTCACTGTGCACAATACAACATTTTAAAAACCTCTGTGTGTTTTGCAGCAGAAAGCCATATACTTCCATTTAAAAGTCTGAAATCAGATTTTATTTTTTTTTTAAATACTTTTATTAAGCAACTATGCATTAAACAGATTTTAAAAAAGTGACAAAAGAAGTGTATGAAGTTTTAACTTCTACTTCAAATAAATGGCGTTCTTTGGAACTTTATATTCATCAAAGAATATCTATGAAAATATTATGAAGCACAACTGTTTTCAACATTGATAATCAGAAATGTGCAGCAAATCAGCATATTAGAATGATTTCTGAAGATCATGAGACACTGAAGACTGCAGTAATTCACAGAAATAAATTACAGTTTAACACATTCACATAGAAAACCGTGATTTTTACATTTAAATTGATTTCAAACATATTTCACAGATTTTAATGTAGCCTTGATCAAATAAAAGCAGCCTTGGTGAGCAGAAGAGACTTCTTTCAAAAATCATAAATCGAGTAAACTTCAAACAGAAATATCATTTCTGGGTTTACTATTCGTTTAGTGAAACAAATGGCGAATCCTGTGCATAACGCAGTGCTACACACATCAGTCGCTCAAGATGGAAAACATTAGACATTTAACTGAGGGTTTCTTTAATGCAAAACAATATTCGAACACAGATCAGATAAACTCGGGTTCCCTGTACTTATGAAACCACTTACTGAAGGCTTTTACCTCAATACAAGCTGCATTTAAGCGATCTGAGAGTCATTACTCAATAAACAGAAAGATAGAACTAAATAACATGGCTGCTTATATAGACGTATATGCAATCATTAAAGAACTGCAAACGTGCCATGCCTTCATCCTAAACAAAACAGCATTTAATGCTGAAACACTTGTTGAATTTACTATTCAGTTTATGATCACTGTCTGTGCTATTTGGTTGTGCAATCATCTGACAGCAAAGCGGATGAAGCCACATAATGACTGAGTCAGCCAATGAAAACACATGTAATTTGCTTCTCAAACTGAGATTACACTTATGTTTATAATTACAACCATCATTACGCCTAATTCAACAACTGACCGAGCCCTTTATAAAACTCACTTATGACTTACAGTTTTAAACTCATGATGCTAATGTCACAAAGTCTAAGGCTTCAACGTCCAGCGTGTTGCTTAAGCCACGGGCCGCTCGACTCGAATCAGCTCACCCTCCCGTTATATTCACCACGAGACACGTGTCTGCCGCATTCTTCTTCACAGTGTGTGGAAAGAGTCAACAGTGGGCGGAAAGACTACTTTAAGGTCAAACGAATCAAATCAAAATGCCTTCTACACTTTTGTGCTGACTATAACTGAAATAGCAGAAACAAATAAAGGCTGTATGGTCTTCATAAAGTCAGAAGACAACAGCAGTCTGACGCTTCTACTGATCGCGAAGTTCTCATTTCAGATGTTGCATTAAATTTGATTCATTTACATTAAAGCCGAATGAGCATGAATTTTAATAGGAAAGAATTGTACTTCTGGAAACACATTTGCATCTGACAAAGAAAAGCAACACTCACAAGCGGTTATAAAAGCACAATAATATCATTCTTATAGTTTCAGCCAATTAATAAAACCACGGTATGTATAGTTTCTAACAAAGTAACATTTGTACTACAGTTTGTTATCCTACTATAATAATAATAACAACAACAACAGTAATGGATCTTTGTTCAGCAGTGTAAGTGTAATTGTAATTTTAAATGAATTTTTTGATTAAAGTAGTGGCAGAAAACCATGGTATCGATTTGTGAAAGCATGTGAAAATACCACATTTAATAACATGTTTTTACTCCAAACTCACTTCATAACATCAGTCGAGTGTTTGAAATAAATCCTTCTGTGAGATGATGTGGCTTCTTACACACAATAAGGCACGCAACATGTTTCAGAGTACTCTAAGCCGTGATATAGGCTGTGCCGGTAAGTATTGCATTATTATATACTTGATTATAACAAAACCAACTCAGAAAAACCATATATTGTCATAGTCGTGTGTTTATTAGTCACGTTGAATCAATGAAAGCAGCTAAATCTTGTGTTTATTCTGCTAGTGCTATAGGGATTTCCTGGGTTTCTTCTGCAGGGTGTATTTGGAGTGTCTCTGGCCTTCGGAGGAGATTTACTGCTGATCTCAGAACCCTGCTTCACTGAAAGCACGACAATCGCAGCTTCTGTCTTTGCTTAATTTCAATTAATCGTGCAGCCCTAGTATCGGTCAAAATGCTCATATCGGTGCATCCCTAGTTACTAACCCACGCATAACATAATTAGACTTTCTTGGTACACAAGACTAGTGGTCGACCGATATTGTTTTTGTTTTGTTTTTTACAGCTGATGCTGATATCTTGGAAAGCAGGGTGGCCGATGACCGATATGAAGCTAATATAATTTAATTTATTTTAATTAATATTTAATAAATTAGAAATCATTTGAAAATGGATTAAAAATAAATGTGTAAAATGAACATTTATACTTTAGATGACAAATTTATTTTTCATAAATAAATGTTTAATAAAAATATAACTAAAAAGGAAGTAAACACTGTCGGTATTCTGGGAAGTTTGTGTACATTGGGAATCATATATATTATTCATTTTATTTTATTTTTTCCAAATAAAGCCATGGTAACACTCATTTTACATACAGCACACAGTGAAAACGAGATCGTCAAAATAAAAGCCTCGAACTTATCGGCCGATACCGATACTTGAAAAAAAGCCAAATATCGGCCGATATATTCACTAAACAGAAGCAGGGATGCACTCGGCTTACCTGGCGTCCGGACTGGGGCTCGGGGACTTCCTGTAGGGGCTCCTGGTGCGGGGGACCTCGCTCTGCTCGTAGGGACTGTGTCGGCCGTAGCTCGGTGACCGGCGCCAGTACGGGCTGCTCGGGGAACGCTTCCTCTTACTGGTGTACGAGCTCGGCGACTTCGAGACGTTATAGGCACCGTACAGCTCTGAATCCCGAGCGTAGCAGGTCGAGCTCGGAGACAGCCTCTTAGCGGGGCTCCTCCTGGAAATGAACGGGTAGTTTGTGTTGGGAGACTGGTATCCGTAGGAATACGCCGTCGCGAAGGGACTAACGTTATCCGCCGCTTTGAAGCTCGGGCTGCTCCTCCAGTAGTCGTCACGGTAAGCTTGCGGCGGTTCCCTATACGCGGAAGGAGGGTCCTTCTCGGATTTGGACTTGCTTTTAAGTCGCTTCGACTCTTTCTTGTCCGCTTGGGCCGCGGAGGAAGGCTTCTTGCCGTTACTGTCGTGATTTCTCACGCCGCTGCGGGACTTGAGCGCCGCGTCCCGTTCTCGGTTGGACCGGTTCCTCTTCATCTGCTTCTCCAGGCGTCCCTTCTCGTCTCTCCTCCGAGAGGAGTCGTCGTGCTCGCTTCTGCCCGGGGTGAAGCTGGAGTCCTGGAGCTCGGCTTCGCTCACGGACGGGGTGCCGGTTCTGGGCGACGGGCTACCGGAGAAACGCTCGGACTGCGAGCTCACGTCGTCGTACTCCACTAAAGTCCGAACATCCCCGTCGTAAACCACCTCCTGCTGCTGCCACGACTGCTGCTGCTTCTCCCAGCCGTGCTTGTGCTTCTTTCTCCGGGAGGAGGAGGACGAGGATCGCCGCTTCTCCCGGTGCCGCTCGCGGCGGCTCTTGCTCCGCTTCGCCTCCCTCTGACTCCTCTGTGACGGCGGGCTTCTCCCCCGGCCCTCGCGGGGAACGATCTCTGGGTTCGGCATTTAATATCCCACTTTTATCGCTCGCGTCTCAATCCCCGGTGTTAAACAAAGCAAAACATTTGAAACCCACTTTAAGCGCTATTATAGCACAGCTAGCGTCTGTGTGCTCACACAGCGACCGTTCCCAGCCAGATCACACCGAATCCATCGCATTCACGCATCCCAACGCACATCAATCGGATAAACCCCTAAAAAGCCTCGGAGAAGTCAGTAAAAGCCTCGAGTTGTAATCCAGTTCCGCGCATATGATGAAGAGATTGTGTTAGCCAGCCTGTGCTAACTTAGCAGATCCGCCTCACAACAGCCTTTAAATCCGCCTCCATGGCTCGGATAGCGCTGTCCTCCCGGTGACGAGTTAAAAACGGCTCGTTTTCTGCGCCTGGCGAGATTTCCAAAGGGAAGATCTCATCGAAAACGTTAGTTAAATCCACACATACTTATGCGGGGCTCAAACTTCTTGTCGCCCTCTCACACCGACTCACTAACAAGGAAGTAGCACGCATGTTGGTCAGCGCGGAGTTCAGCTCGGCAGATTCGACACGAGGCAGAAAATCATAAATCCCGTTTAATCCAGAGAGTTGGATTTACGTGGCGTTTTGCATCTAAATTGCATCTCAATAAAAAATACTAAATAAATAAGCTGGTTATGGGACTGAATTAAGCTGCAGTCATTCCAAGCACAAAAACAAAAGTAGCGAATCGAGCGCACTATGCCGCCAGTAGGCCTTTGCTCTCTGAGGCCTTCAATCAGAGAAGATTTGCTCTAGCAGTGGCACTTATTAACTCCTAAACCTTGCAAACATATGCCGCTGGCAGCAGAGGGCGCCACCACGTGTCTCCTTTTGTACATGCGAGGCTTTTTTATGTCCGTGCAACAGTTGAGAAATGAAAGTGTTTAGGTTTCAAGTACGTGGCGGTGATTGATTCCGTGCATTGTGTGTTCATCAACAGGATCAATCTCTTGGAAAACTAGAGTGGTTTCTTATCTGCAGACCTTTGGCTGATCTGCTGCGGCATAAAAGGGCAAATGAATGTTGTAATTGAAATGAAACCTGAAAAGTTACTCAACATTTGCTGATTAGAAGGAAAAAAAACCTTGTCACTGATAAGCACAGACAAATCGCTATGACATAAAGGGATTTTACATATAAAAAGTTTTGCAGATCAAGACATTAATGATTAATTTCAGTAAATAAGTCAATGCACAACTACAGGATATGATTTGAATGAGCATTAATAATAGTTCAAAATTAAACAAACATCACACACAAGTTAATAATTAATATATAAAGTAATGCAGGACATTTTATGGGTGGAAAAATAACACTTATAGAGAAAACATACTTTCAAAACAAGTAACAGACCATAATAAAAAGGAAACAGAAATTAGAATGCATTTCATTATTTAAAAAAAAAATAATAATAATTTATTGAAATTCTTTAATTTAGACAAATTACATTTTATTTTTTGACAGTAATGACTAATGACTAATTGCTGCATATTTAAAGAGGTAAAACTAACTGTGTTAACTATGATATTTCCATTAACTATGGTTCCCATTTCATATTTCATAAGGGTTGTTGTTATTAAACCAAAATGTCCTGACCTCAGTTCTGCGGGACCAATTTTTTAAATTATTTTTATAAGAGCACAAATAATGTTGTAATTTATTATTCATTTAAATCATTGACAATTTCTTTCTCACGGCCAATTCTAGCATTTCATGCTTTAAAAAGGGTTTTACTAGCAATAAAACAAAAGCAAACTGGACCACAAACTGTTATCAAACAGCACAAATAATGTTGCCTTTTTTAATTTATTCAAATCATTTAATTTAGACAATTTCATTTCTGTTGCTTCCAAATACCTTTACTCTCAGAAATGCAGGAACAGTGAACTTAAATGCAGTTCATTACTTGACAATTTAGGCTCAAATATAAAACAAACCATGAAATATAGACAACTGGAAATTAGCTATATATTCTGTATGCTTTATTTTGTAATCATAATTGTGTATTTTTTAACAGAACAACCTTCCCTTTAAAATGCACGTGAATTCTGGACACACACAGTCCATGCTGCACACACACACACACACACACACACACACACACACACACACACACACACACACACAGCCCATGCTGCACACACACACACACACACACACACACAGCCTTTGTAAGCAGATACAGCACCATGAACAGGCAGGAACACAGCTGCGTTTGCTACTAAAGCCACGGCCTCAGTGATACACACTATACTCACACACACACACACACACACACACACACACACACACACACACACACACACACACACACACACACACACACACACGTCACAGGAGGCTTTGTGTTCATCTGCTCACAGTAAACTACATTCTGGTTCCTCAGAAGAGTCATTTTTGCTGTAGATCATTGCTGACCATTAGTGAACATCGTTGTGCTATATGACAAATAAGAGGACTGATCATTATCCCACACTGAACCGCCATCATTTATTCATTTATTTTTATATGTTGCAATTGAATTCAAGTGATGGACTTATGTTTGTTCCCCCTTCAAGTAAGTAATTGTAAATTGTAAAACAGTACGCTTTCACTTCCATTTTACAATAATGGCTGCTTATGATTAACTGGATTATCTGGCATATATCATCTTTTTATTTCTACTAAAATACAAATATACAGAAGCTTGTTTCCACCACAGGATTAAAATTATTTATTTTTTCCTTCTCAGAATTGCAAGATATGAACCTGGAATTTTGAGAAATAAACTTTCCTTTGAATTTTTAATCTCATATTTTTTTTAACCACAAAATAAGCAATTATTATTTATTTTTTTTTAAGATGATGTCTCACAATTCTGAGAAAAATTAAGAGAATTGTGAGAAGAAGAAAAAAATGGCAGAAATGGGCTTCCATACGATACAGAGGTATAATGGGAATAAAAGTTAGTACTGATTATAAATAATATTCTTGTGAATAATAAAGCACATTTAAATTAGAAAAATTTATTTTTTTGAAATGGCTGAAATAAGCTTTCACATTAACAATACATATATAAAAAAGCAGAAAAGCAGGATGAAAGAAAAACAGTCACTGGATTGATATACATTAAATGCTTAAGACTGGAGCCGTGGGGCAAGAGAGCACAAGCCGTCCAAATCCATACGTTTTGGATTTTCACATCACATATGAAAAGCATAAGATTGTCATCATACTCGTCATCGTCCAATAGCAAGGATGCAAATCTCTTAATCATGCCGCTGACGTCCATCGCGAGCCTCTGTCCCGTTCTTCTAGCTGCCTCTCTGATTCTGAAGTGGTCAGACACTAAAGGAACTGGACTCAGCATGTATGGGTGAGTGTCACTTTCACAATGGACATCAAGGCATCAGGAAGTCAAGCACACTAAACCGCTGCAGCCAGAGGAACTTCCTGTCTGCCCACTGCTTCTGACAAGCTTGGAATATTAAGGAATTGAAAAAACAACCGTAACTGGTTACTGATGTAACACCAATCTCATCGCTTGTTAGTGTACTGCAGTTTTTTATGCATAACAATTATTTGCTTTAGCCACAAACCAACAAATAAATTGACGTTTATTTTATTTTATTTTTTTAACAGTGCATCATTTTCCCATAAAGCTTGTCTTTTTTTTTTTTTTTCTTCTCGAAAGCCTGCTAATTAGCTCCGCTCGTGTGTTTTCAAGTTTTTAAAGACCCCTCAAGTCAATAAAGTGTTATGTAATTTAAGTAAATCGAGTCATTCAACATTAAAGTAATAAATCACACACTCGTGTCAGCTTTAAGGCTAGAGACCCTGCTAAAGACTTCTTTACACCGGTTTAACATCGTTTCCAGGCGATCCAAACATAAATCTAAAACCCTCGTTTCAGTAAGATTTTTATGGTTTTAGGAAATCAGTACTTTTATTCATGAAGGATGCATTAAAGCATTAAAGAAATGCTTTTTTATTCATCTGTGATTCCTGAAAAATAAAATGTATGACGATTTCCACAAAATTTTCCACAGCACAACTATTTTCAACATTGATAACAATAATAAATGTTTCTCTTTCAGCAAATCAGCATATTAGAATGATTTCTGAAGATCACGTGACACTGAAGACTGCAGTAATGATGCTGAAAATACAGCTGCGCATCACAGAAATAAATTACAGTTTAACACATTCACATAAAAAATTTGATTTGAAATTGTAATAATATTTCACAATTTTGGATCGAATAAATGCAGCCTTGGTAAGCAGAAGAGACTTCTTTTTGAAAAAAAATCTTACTGACCCCAACGTGATTGAATCACAACACATTTCTGGCACCTTTTAATCACCTGTGTTTAGTTTTGTGTATTTGTGATTGGATCACCCGAGACTGATGTTAAAACCAGGCAGAGATGTGTCTGTTATAAAAGAAGGGGCAAGTGAGGTGGCCTCAGAACTCTTTAAACAAACCTGACATGAATAGAATAAAATAAAAAGCTCTCAAATCTCTTGCACAGGAAGTTTTCATATGCAAGTCCACACAGACCAATAGTGTTCTGCGCTTTCAGACAATATTACATGAATCTACGAAATCAACTGTATATCAGACTGTCCCGGGCCTTCATCTAATCTGACACACAAACACCAGGAAACATCGCAGATGAGGATTAGTTGGCATACAAGGAGGAGAGTAAATGATCACAGACACTATAAAATGCAACATCTTTCACGGATTCGTTTGGCCAGACTTTTTCTCTTCTTCTTTCCGTTCTTTTCCTTGCTATCCTCCATCTTCCTCGCGCGGATTTCCCTCATGAGGTCAAAGAAAACCTGCAATCAAGACGGTACAGCATCTTGGAAAATGTATCACTATTCTCAATGAAAAAAATTTATTTAAATCAACATTAAATGCTCTTTACAAACCATTTACATTCATATAACATCACATTTCCAAGGATCTTGAAGGAGAGTAAGACGGATTTGTGACGTCACCCAACATGGAAGTTGTTTTACAGACAAATTCAGGCTGATAAATCATTACAGAGGCCTTTTATTTAGCTTAAAATACTGTGCACTGATGAATCGTGTACATCAGTGCCAATATTGTTTTCTGATTACACTTAAAGGAATAGTTTACCAAAAAAAAGAGAATGTGCTCATCCTCAGGTCTTCCAAGATCAGGATGAGTGTGTTTCTTCATCAGGTTTGTAGAAATGTGTCTCTGCATCAGTGAATGGGTGCCGTCAGAATGAGAGTCCAAACAGCTGATAAAAACATCACAATAATCCACAGCACTCCAGTCCATCAGTTAACATATAAATCCATAATCCATAATAACGCTTCCTCCAGTGAAAAATGCGTCTCCTGTTGTCTCTCACATCAAAATCCAGCCACATAAGTCTTGTAAACGCTGCTTAATTTGTGCAGATTTCTCTCCTGATTCAGACCAGAACACTTTTTCACTGGAGGAAGCGTTATTATGGATTATGGATTTATATTTCTTGATGGATTTGTTTCAGCTTTTGTCTTCTCCAGATGTTCACTGATGGACTGGAGTGCTGTGGATTATTGTGATGTTTTTATCAGACTCTCATTCTGACGGCACCCATTCACTGATGCAGAGACACATTTCTCCAAACCTCATCTATATCTCGTATGAGCTAAGAGTGAGGACATTTTCAGCAATTTTTAATTTTGTGGTAAACTATTCTTTTTAATATATATTGTTTTATTAAACGTATAGCAATTGAAGCCAAGTAGACAAGTAGGTTAAGAATGCATCCTTAATGTAGTTTCAAAAGCATTTACACAGTAACTACTAACCTCTGCACTGGTGAACTATCGATTCAGGTTTCCAGAGCTGGTTTTGTAGTACTGACCTTGTCTACGTTGGCGCGGGTTTTAGCAGACGTCTCCACGTAGCAGACGCCCCACTGATCCGCTCTGGCCTTGGCTTCATCGGCGCTCACCTGTCTCCTGTCCTCCAGATCAGACTTATTTCCCACCAACAGGAAGGGGACGTTCTCGTCTTCCTTCACCCGCAGAATCTGCTCTCTGAGCGAGAGAGTATCAGTAAGTACGGGTGTAACGGTGCACGTATTCGTATCAAAAATTTTCACTACAGGTCTTTCGGTTCGGTACGTATGTGTACCAAACAAATCATTACATTTTCTCAGGAAACTCAGACAATAAATGCCGTTTTGGTGCTCTTTCATATCGCCGTATACTAACGCCTCAGTTCTGACGGCAGCGCGATCATCTCTTCCTCTTTATTACTGGTTTTAACACCAAATAAACTTGAAAGAACATCTCATCCCTCACGAAATCACTCAATTAGTGTTTCAACCGCGGAAAAATGTGATTAAAAGAGCATTTGGCGAAATATTAGACTATATATATATATATATATATTCATTATATTTGACTTTACCTGTTAGTGATGTCTTCATTATTTAATGTACATGTTTAAATATATATTTTATGAAACATGTTATGACTCTGTAAATTATTATATTTCAACAACAAAAAGAAATTGAATAATTTAGAAGTTAACAATTTACATGTTTGCAATACAACTTTTTTTAATTTGAGTGTTGTTTATTATAGTTAAAAATACATAGTAATTGAATTTAAGTTTGTCTGTTGTTAATGGTAACCTTAGAGAAGGGCTCTCTATAGTTTAGAGCAGAAGCTGAGGTAAATTTTTATAATTATAATTGTAATTATTTAAAAGAAAGTACAATTTGTTCAGTAAACCATTGTTAAATTTAAAAGAAAAAAGCTATTTATATTTAGTTTTTTTTCCTCCTGCTGTAAAAAATAATAATAATAATAATAATGCCTCCGCAAAAATGTTTTTGCATTCAAACTTTAAACAAATAACTATATAAAGTGCCATTACTAAATAAATAAATAAATAAACTCATAGACTAGTCACTCATTGGACAACTACCATAATCAAGCACTGTGGCCCAACCCTAATACAATTAGACAAAAAAGATCAGAGCGTAAATAAGATAATCAATTAAAGAGCAACAGTTTAAGTCTAAAATCAATGCAGCTCTTTGAAATAAGCTCAGCGCTGTAAATCACCTGAAATCAGCAGTCGCTGCAAAAGACTCTAATTCGGTGATGGAGAAGACGCAGAGGAAGCCCTCGCCGCTGCGGAAGTAGTTATCCCGGATAGCCGCATAGTCCTCCTGACCGGCCGTGTCCAGAATATCTATCTGCACCTCCTCGCCGTCCAGAACCACCTTCTTCCTGTAGCTGTCAGCTTTCGTGGGCTCGTAGTCTTCCACAAACTGAGGAACAGAAGGTAGATGTGTGAAGGGTTTACATGCAAACAAATATTGATATACATATACTGACAGGGTTTCATTTAACCCATTTATGACCTCAGCTAGGGCTGGGCGATAAAACGATAACGATATGTATCGCGATAGACACGTGATCGATATCAATAAAAAATGTGTTCGATAAAACGTTCGATATTTTTAATTCTTCGTCGGAAAAAAACAGAGGTTCCATTAACAAAGGCACTGCTCTCTGGTAACCTAGCAACGTAGGGAGTGACACGCTAACAGCCAATCATGTAACAGTATCAGTTTGGTTGCGCCATATCGTTGTCTCGTGCTGGTCTGCTGGATTCCTTTTCATAAGCAGAAAATGAGTGCCGCAGCGAGCGAGGAAATTGTAAATAAAAGAGGAAAAGTCAGCTCGCCAGTATGGCAGTGTTTTGGATATTATAAGTCTGACCGTAGTCAGACCAATGTCGTCTGCAAATTATGCAAGACTGCCGTCCCCGCCAAGACTGGTAATACCACGAACTACCTCAGTTTTATTTATGTTTACAAAACACTGCACATATTTTAAAAACACTTTATTCACCAGAAGGTGAACAGCTAGTCAACTTCCTAGCACTAAACTTGGGACAAAATTCTCAGGTTTCTCTGTTTATATTTAACACTTTGGACTATTTTATTACACTTTATTAAACATTTCTTACATTTTCTTTCATTTTGCACCTTAAATGTTAAGAGATAATTGTTAAGTGTTCATTGTGACTTTAGACTTATGTTTACATTTTAATTATTTGAGTTTTCCATGGTTGTTTACATTTCTGTCTTAATAACTGAGGGGATTATGATCAGAGGAAGGTTCAGTTTAAAATAAAAATGTTTAAATGTAATATATCTTTCTCCTGGTCCTTATTTTAAATGGGTCATAAAAAATATCAATAATTATTGATATCGACCAATATGAAACACTGATATCGTGATACAGTTTTCAGCCATATCGCCCAGCCCTAACCTCAGCAAACGTCCATAGGGCCTAATAACAAATAAAATATGTAATATATATTAAATAATCTAAATTAAAATAAAAAACATGTAACATTTATTTCTTATACATTATAATCAGTCTTATGGAGTTATTACTATAGACTTTTCAGTTTCACTTTAATTTGAGGTAGTTTTAATTATTTTGTTGCATGTTTTTGATATTTTTAGTATTTTTTTTTATATATTGTTTTTATTAATTTATTTTAGTACATCAAGTTAAAGTACATGAGAATGAACAGGCAATACATTTGATTTTATATTTATTACATTTTATTAAATCAAGTAACAATTTTTTGAAAATCAATTTAGTTTTAGTTTCAGTTTTATTTAACTATAATAACCCTTTAAATATCTCTCTCTCTCTCTCTCTCTCTCTCTCTCTCTCTCTCTCTATATATATATATATATATATACACACACACACACACACACACACACACATCTACATCTATTTTACACCTTAATATCTGTTGTTTTTGACTGAAGACAATATAGTTCTTGAAATCTCTGAAGTCCCAAACTGAATTGTGGTTCATTTAATATCAGTTCTCCCAGTTTCTGTTAATCAATTTTGAAAACAAGCAGTTTTGTCATAATTACAGTAGAAATACTGGGAATTGCCACATTTCTGTTTTGTGTTCCCATTTGTTCTAGAAGCAAAATAGGGAAAATTCCACAATAGTGTTTCTATGACTTTCTAAAATAATTAAAAAATATATATTGAGGCATTGATTACAATTGTCAGAAGAGAGAAAGATGTGAAAATGGTCTATATCATGCCAGCTCGGGCTCCTGAATACGATTCTCAAACTAGCCAGGAACATGCACGCTTTATTGACTACCTGCTTTAACCAAGATGCAAAGGTTGATGCTTTTGGTCAAAAGCAGACCACACAGCTGATATTGCCACCTGGACCAGCTATCAACACGACCAGCAAACTACAACACTGAGTGGTGATTCATAACATTATGACATGAACAATGACATCTGTGTCTCTGGACCACAAAACCAGTCATAAGGGCCAATTTTTTTAAATTGAGATTTATACATCTCTCCATTGATGTATGGTTTGTTAGGATCGGACCATATTTGGCTGAGATACAACTATTTGAAAATCTGGAATCTGAGGGTGCAGAAAAAAATCAAAATATTGAGAAAATCACCTTTAAAGTTGTCCAAATGAAGTGCATATTACTAATCAAAAATGAAGTTTTGATATATTTACGGTAGGAAATTCACAAAATATCTTCATGGAACATGATCTTTACTTAATATCCTAATGATTTTTGGCACACACACAAAAAAAAAGGATAATTTTGACCCATACAATGTATTGTTGGCTATTGCTACAAATATAGCTGTGCTGCTTATGACTGCTTTTGTGCTCCAGGGTCACGTATATTAGCATTATTATGATTTCTGCAGGGTAAAATCATTTTAGTCATTAGGCATCCTCACCTCATCGTACATGAACTGCAGAGTTAAAGCGGATTTTCCCACACCGCCGCTCCCAACCATGATCACCTTGTGGAGAGCCAGTGAGTTCTGCCCTTTGGGCTTGGCTGCTGCCATGATGAGGATTGCTGCGGGGCAGGACCGAGAGGAGAGCTGGGAGGTGCGAGGGCCGGGTCGGGGAGGCTGTGAAGATGCTGAAGGTCACTGAAGTGAGGGGTCAGGGTGGCAGTTTGTTCCAGAGAAGGTCATGTACTGCTCGTGTGTACCTGGACGAGAAGAAGAAAAACATTCACATCTCTTTCTGTAATATTCTACTCATTGCTTAGCCAAAGTTATGACTGTTTTCACTTAAAACTACTTGCTTATGTTCTCCTGACGCATCTGCACGAGCATTTCTGTGACATCTGGGTCAGTGTTGTTATTGTTAACTAACACTAAAACTAATTAATATTGATTTTGTTCATTGAAAAAGCAATATGTGGTGAAAAACTTAGAAAAGTTGCCTTGGCAACCGAAACAAAATAAGGTGAAGTACTAATATTAATAAAACTTAAATGTAAATAAATTAGAAATATAAAAAAAAAGACAAAAGCACAAGAAAATTACTAAAACTTAAACTAAAATTAAACTTAGAATTATAAAATAAGAAGAAAGACTAATTAGTAAAACTGAAATATAATAAATAAAAATATTATTTTTAGATTATAAAAGAGATATAAAAATATCATAATCACATAACAAAATTACAAAAATGAAAATTAAAAATGTTGCCTACATAATAGTTGAAGGTGAAGTACTGAAATACTAAAACTGAAATAAAAGGAATAAAAATATTATTTTTTAATTTAAAAAACAGAAATAATATAAAAATAGGAGTATAAAAATATACAGTACACATTACAAAATTACTAAAACTTAAAATTAGAAATAATGGCTTCTTGGCAACTTACTCAAATAAAATAAGCTAAAGTGGTCGAAGTACTAATATTATGAAACAAATATATATATTTTTTTAAAATAGAAACATATATTAAAATTTAAAAATTCTACATAAATGACAAAATGACGAAAACCTAAACTAAAAGTAAATAAATACTGAAAGTATAAGTAATAAAAGCTAATAATTCAAAATATCTAAACAACACATATCTAAACAACACTAAAATAAGACAAGTCTGGGTGGGGTTACAAGTGACTGATGACCTCAACATACATCACAGCAAAACAAACAGCTCTTCAGGTTACAGATGACACCCGGAAACATCAGTTAGATGCGTCTGAGTTATTTTAAAGTTCAAGAAGCATCAGTTCTACAAAGAACAGGAAGAGACGACTCCCAGCCGAAGGAAATCCATAACACTGGTGATCTAAAGCTGATCCGAGGAAAGAACTGAATGATTCATAACAAGTGGTGTCATACGAGTCTGTGTGTGCACATCAGTACATATGAGCATATTATATATGCGTGCGTGCGTGTGTGTGTGTGTGTGTGTGTGTGTGTGTATCATGCACAGACAGCGACAGGCCAGGGCTGGGTCTGCTAAACACAACAACAGCTTCACATTCAGACAGTCACAGTCTGCAGGCTTCAGTACAGCACACACATAAAGACGTGGGAGATATGATATAATATGATATATGTCTGTGATTTCACCTCACTACTCATGGTTCATGTTTCTTGGCACACTGCAATCCAATAGTTATTCTGAATATGTACAATGATCATTTTATGCTATTGTTTATGAGAGCCATACTATGGGAATAATTCAATGCCATTGTGTTGTTTTATTGAGGGTTACCATGGTATTAGCATCTGTTACTATGCTATCAGTACTTTTTGTAAGAGTCATTTGTACTGTCTGCTCTTACACAGACAGACACACACACACACACACACACACACACACGTTCATTAGCTTTCATCTATTAGCACCCGGTCTGGATTTAATATTACAACCACAATATTCATAACGCCCTCGGCTCCATATCTTCCTCGATAGCAGAGCTAGATCTTACCTTTGTGTCTGCTCGTTCAGCTAAAGGTAATCCAGAGACACAAGGACTCTTGGGAAGGAGGAGATTCCTCTTCCCTGATCTCTCTCTCTGTCTCTGCCGTTACTGCAGCCTCCACATCCCGAACAATGTCATCAGATCCGGACCTAATGTGCTCTCAAACTGCACTTCCGTCTGTATTAACCGCGACTGAAGCCGGTCTCCGTGATCTCCGGTGTGGCAGCAGTCAGCGCTGGGTGTGTGTCGCGGATGATGATCCCGAAAGGCGGGTCACATGGATCCGCTTCGGTTTTCCACGCAGGGAAGCGGCGCGCGGCGGCTGTCTGCGCATGCGCACTTGCGCAGGCGATCCCCTCCAGATTCACGGAGCGCGCGCTGATTAGAGTCAGGCGGGAAATTAATTAGTAGGCCTCTAGAAAGTCTTTTTGAAGTTTGGCCGTTCGTGTTTATATACTTATCTCGACGTTATGTGTTATTAATCTTGAGACAAATCACTTGAGCGCCAGTCTAAAAGCAATTAACGAGTGGCTATAATGGAGTCCGAGAGCGAACCTGGTAAAGCGAAATCTTGTTCGTTATTTGTGAAGACAGATGGTTTAAACTGGTCTAAGTTATCTAGTTTCTTTATTTGACCCTCTAATAGCACTCTTTTATAAAAACATCTTCTATACATAAAAAAGACCTCTAACACTAGCTTTATTCGTTTTCTGTTCCATTTGCTTTCTTTTTATGTATTATAATTAACAAAGAAAAAAAAACACTTGCTATATGTACTGAGTTAGGCTAACTTTGACTTATCACTTGTTATTGTTCTTTTGTTGCTTCTATTGTCCTCGTTTGTAACTCGCTTTGGATAAAAAACATCTGCTAAATGACTAAATGTGTCTAAAGGCTGAAAGGCCAGACAACCAGCTTAGGTTGGTTTAAGATGTTTATTTATTTAATTATTTATTCTTAGCAGGGATTTACCTTCATATTTTGCAAAGCGGAAGTACTCCTATTTCCTGTGAATGTGCGAGACCCGATTCATTATCAGTTGTAGGTAACTAGAATAACAAAGTGCAGTAAACGGTAAAACAATTTGTGCCACAAACCAGTTTGTTTGAGATTATGATGATTAATTAAAATATGCTACCAATAAATACCAGATTGCAATATCAGACAGCATAACGGCATGCCCTCTAAATTAGGTTGATACAATAATTATCCAAAGATAAAAGCAGGTGTTTACAGGTGGTCTGTCACCTCCGTAGGTCCTGCAAGTATGAAGATCAAGACTTTACTGTCTCACCTGAAGTCCAAATATGCTGATAAATCTTGGAAGGAGACAGTTCAACTGGTGCGGAGATGCATGGTAAGAAAACTGCCTTAAAAAAATATCCAAAAATGAAAGTTCAGTAATTAATTCACTCCTGTGTTGTGTCTGCAGAGCTGGGTAGTAACTGATAACATGTCATCTGAATTACGTAATCGGATTCCAAAAATTAAGTACACTGTAAAAAGTGATAAGTGGACTTAACTTAAAAATTTAGGAAAACCCTTGCCTTAAAATGAAGTAAAAAAATAATTATAAAAAAAAAGTTAATTGAACTTGACAATTCACTTAACTTATTTTTTTTTAATTATCATTTATTTAAATTTAAGGCAACAGGTTTCCAAAATTTATTTATTTTTAAGTTGTCGCTTTTTACAGTGTACTTTTAATTAGATTAAATTACATTTTAAAATGCTTGTAATCAGAATACAGTTACTGTTTATGGGTTACATTACACAATAGCTATAATTAATAGAATTCATCTTTTAAATTTTCCTTTCTACACTGTAAAAAAGTGATGTTGACTTAACTTCAAAAAAAAAATTGAGGAAACCTGTTGCCTTAAATTTAAGTAAATGATAATTTAAAAAAAATAAGTTAAATGAATTGTTCACTTAACTTTTTTTTTTTTTTTTTGTTAATTATGTACTTAATAATTTTAAGGCAACTGGTTTCCTCAATTTTTTTTAAGGTAAGTCAACTTTCACTTTTTCCAGTGTAAAATAGCCTACCGCTTGTAGACACTCAACGTCTTCCAGTTTTGTGGACATTCATACTGAGATCAGTCAGATGGACACACAGCATTTGACCACTGGATTTATAAAAAATATTTCAGGTTTAAGTGTTTCAACATTACATCAACTACTGGTGAAAACATTAATTTCATTTGAATTATCACTCGGTTGGTTATTTTACCTTGGTTTACTTTGAAAGGCATTTGTCTTTCAAACACATTAAAATGCACACATTCACCAACTTTTGTCAAATGATCCTCTTTCACCTAATACATTTTCACTTGAAGTACCCTTGAGATTTTAAAATTTATTTTAATAATGAAGTACCACATTTGCATGTTCATGGTTCTCTGATGTTGATTATGGCCACATGACATGCAGGTAAACAACTTTCTCTTATCATTTTTTCAGTGTTTTATTTTGATTCATTATTTGGTTTAATTTAACATTTTAATTAACATTTCATTAAACTCATAATCGCCCTGCAGTCCCTTCACAAACCTTGGGAAACCTTGACATAATATAATGTTTAATGCACTTCATGTTAATAACAAATGGAATATATTTTCTTATTCTTTGTGTTTTTATGGTACAAGACGAGAGTGAATGGAGTCTGTGAAATGCATCAACAGCTTTGACGTTCTTCTAAAAATCTCTTTTTGTTTTCCACAAAAGAGCCTGTCGTACAGGTTTGGAGTGACGTGAGGATGAGTGAATAATGACACGCGTTTTTTATATTACTTAAGTTCACATTGCACATCAAGCCATATAGCATCAGATATGCATGTGTGTGTTAAAGCAGGGTGATGTTATATGGGAGAGGTCAAGGCTGGGTCAATTATTGCACATTAGAGTCCAAACTTAAGTCTCACAGGCATCAGCCTCAGATTTTTGCCGTTGTGCATGCACAACCTTCCAAATCTACTCCAGATGTTTAGTTTAAGACTGTCGTGGATTGCATAAATCAGTGCCAGAATAATATGCAAAAAGCAGGTTGCTCTCCAGAAAGATGATTAAATCTGTGTTTCTCTGAGCAGCTGTAAGGTGCAGAATGGTGTGTGTTGGTTGGAAAGTCGCTGCAGGATATGCTTGGTTATATTTTTGTCTCAAAACGTCATTCCTCAGTGCTTTTTAACAGTTCTCAGTATTGCTGTGGTGAAACAAGCAGGTGAGGAGTATTTTTCTTTATAGGAAAAAAAAAAAGGAGACGGCAGAGTCTGTGAGCCAGTCGCACAATGTCTTCAGAAGATCAACGAGGCGCTCAACGGTGAGGATGTCCTTGAATTCAACTCTAACATAGTTCTGTGAATAAAAAATGTGTTTTTCTCCTTCTCTTATATTTCATGGTGGTTTTTGGTTTGTCTGTAGTGTCCTCCTTGACCGTAATGGTGTCCAGACTAGAGATGATTGCCAAGCAAAGAGGGTTTGAACTCTTCCTACACACGGATATTGCACTTATTGAAATATTGCTTACATTTTCTAAATGCATGTTATTCATCTTTTTGTGAATGCTTCATCCATGCATTAATTAATCCATGCATTCAGTGTTTTGTTTTTTTGTTTTTTGAGCTTGTCATTTTTAATCATAGCTATCCAACAGTTAATGGATTGAATCAAGTCGTCGTCCTGCATTTTGTTTGTACAATTTTTAACAATGTTAAACCAAGTATAATTTAAGTTAATAATTTTTTTTTAAAGATTTTATTTTGTCACAGCCAAAAATTGCCGCAGTTGCTGGCATGGTGTTTAAAAAAAAACAACAAACACTGGGATGTACTTCACAATACGAAAGAGAAAATCTGTCATTAATTGTTACATTGGGGCTTTAAGCTGTGTACCTGGAGATTAAGTCAGAACTATCTTGTACAATCAATGGAAAAAGTGTGGATTATCCTGGAAAACATGTTTGAACAGTCATTATTTTGCATTTCTGCGCAGTGCCAGCTGATATAGAAATTACACCTTTTAAAGCAGTGCTGAACTAATCGTTCATCAGAAGTTAAAGTATTTTTTTCAGACTGTATTGACATAGACATCCTTGTTTGCGTTCCTCCCAAGTTAATGCTTTGTCAATATTTTAAAACCTTGGATGAGTTTCAGATTTCATTGCTGCCCCTTAACCTCTCTGTGCAGCTGCCTCCTATCATTTTAGCTGACAGACTCCTGGTTTTTGTAGATTGGGGTCACATATGAGCCCCACAGAGACGGTGTGTTACCTGACGGCAGACCTGTTTTACGTCGAGGTGGTGCTGCTGCCGGGGGGAAGAGTGGAAGATGTGAGGGTGGCCCATCACGGAGAAGCTCCCGAGGTGAGACGACGTGCTGCTTATATTGTGGAAAAGAGTCTGTGAAATGCATTAACATGGTTTGGTTTTATTTGTAGTCCAGCCCGTCACTCCTCCAGTTGTTGAGGTGAATCGAAATGTTCTTTTTCAAGAGAAATATGTATTGAAATAAATTGGAGTTGGAGTAAAATGGTTATGGTATTCCCACAGGATGAAGAAATTTCAAGAGTTCTCTCTAAAGTTGGAGGATCTTGCCTCTTTTTACAACATCCCGGGAGACAGGTATTGCCTTCTGCTATCTGATTATGAGTAGTGCTGGGCAACGATTAATTGCATCCAGAATAAAAGTTTGTGTACATAAAATGTGTGTGTACTGTGTATATTTATTATGTGGACAAACTCTTATTTTGGATGCGATTTAATCATTGCCCAGCACTAATTATGAGGTAATGATTTAGGCTGCTTGTATATTTCTGTAACTGTGACTCTTCTCTGGCAGTGATCTCAAGATTAAAACCTACGCCTCTCTTCAGCACCTGCAAACCGATCTCTTCAAAATATCCCATTTACCAAGGTGTGACTAACACCATACGTGTTTCTCAAGATGAAAGTCTGTTATCATATAATGCAGTGAAGACTGTCTCCTCTAGGTCTTTGAGAGAAAGTGACCTTCACGTTGACCTCATTATGAACGGCAGGATTGGGAACGTCCAGCCTGGCAAAGAGGGTACGCAAGGGAGAAACTGTCGTATCAGCATGTTTTATGTGAAATATTAAGCTGTTCTCTAATGTCTCCTTCCTCACAGGAACTCCAATGACAATCGAGTACTACATTAGTCCATTGGATGTTCTCATGGGGTTGTCAAACACAGGTATTAAAACAGTAACTTGGCACATAACTTCTATTCCAGTATTTTTTTTATTTATATATTGTTATAGAGTTTTTGAATGGGCTTTTTTTTTGAAAGGTTTCTTTAACCTTTTTTGTTTTCATGTTTCATTTTAGTTTAAGTTTTAGTAATTTTTGTACATGTTAAATAGTTATTTTATTAGTTTTAGTAATTTTAGTAGCAATTTCATTTTTGTTAGTTGCCAAGGCAGCATTTCTAATTTGTTTAAATGCAAGCTTTTAATCTGTGTGTGTGTGTGTATACAGTCATGGCCAAAAATATTGGCACCCTTGGTAATTATGATCAAAAAAGGCTGTGAAAATTAATCTGCATTGTTAATCCTTTTGATCTTTTATTTATAAAAAAAATTCACAAAAAATCTAACTTCATTGGATAAGAATTTAAAATGGGGGGGAAATACCATTATGAAATGTTTTTCTCTAATACACATTGCCACAATTAACGGCACCCTTTTATTCAATACTTTTTGAAACCTCCATTTGTCAGTTTAACAGCTCTAAATGTTCTCCTATAATGCCTGATGAGGTCAGAGACACCTGACAAGAGATCAGAGACCATTCCTTCATCCAGAAGGAACATACCATATGTTGGTATTTGATAGAGTCCATGATGCCATGCGTCTCAACAAGATGTCCAGGACCTCCAGCAGAAATATAGGCCCACAACATCAAAAATACAGCAGTATATTTCATTGTACACATGGGTACTTTTTATCCCTGTGTTCACCAAACCCATCTTGAGTGTTTGCTGCTAAAAAGCTCATTTTTTTTTTTAGTTTGATCTGAGCATAGAAGCCAGTCCCAGGTGAAGCTCCAGTCATGTCTGATAACTGAATATACTGGAGTTTGTTTTTGGATGAGCGAGGAGAATTTTTCTTGAAACCCTCCCAAACAACATGTGAAGATTTAGGTGCTGTTTGACAAGGTTTTCTGACCCCGAGACTCAACTATTTTCTGCAATTCTCCAGCTGTGGTCCTCAGAGTCTTTAACCGCTCAAACTCTCCTCCTCACCGTGCATTAGGACGATATAGACACACGTCCTCTTCCAGACAGATTCATAACCGTTTGTTGATTGGAAATTCTTAATTATTATGGTGGAAATGGGAATTTTCACTGCTCTTGCTCTTTTCTTAAAGCCACTTCACTAATTTGTGAAGCTCAATTATCTTTTGCTGCACATCAGAAATGCATGCTTTGGTTTTTCTCATTTTGATGATGATTAAGGGAATTTGAGCTTTGTTTTTCCTCCTATTTATGTTTCTGTGAAACAGGAAGCCATGGCTGGATAATATCATGTTCATAATCACCCTGGAGTGCTCAAAATTGTGAATATGAATGGGAATATACTTCAGAGATATTTTACTCGTAAGAATTTCTAGGGGTGCCAATAATTGTGTCCAACGTGTATTTGAGAAAACATTTATTTCAGAATGATATTTCCCGCCCTTTTAAATTCTTATGCAATGAAAGGTTAGATTTGTGTATTTTTAAAATAAAATATCAACAGGATTAACAATGCAGATTCATTTTCACAGCTGCCTTTGAACATATTTACCAAACAACATGTCTGAGTTCAATCAGATAACTATAAAATACCCAGTGGCATCGTTTTTAATTTCAGATTTGCTTTTTGTAGTACATTAAGTAAAACTAAATTAAAATGAGAATTGGAAAAAAGTACATTTTAGATATTTATTTTCAGTTAATATTTTTTTTTTTTAATGTATTATAGTTATTAATTTTTTTTTTGTGTGTGGTTTTAATTTGTCTTTGAGAACTAAAATAACCCTGAGCCTTATACTTTTATGGGTTTTGACCTGAATATAGGTGAGGTTAGTGGTGGGCAGATCGCTCTGGTAACGGTGGGGAGCAGTGTCTCCTCACACAGGCTGCAGAGGGAGTCGCTGATCTCTTGTCCACCTCAGGTCGACTCTCTCGGGTGAGTACTGGAGTGTTTCATACCAGCTGTCTTTAGAAATTGTGATTTAAATTGTGTTGCTGACGGATTTGTGCTGCTAGCATACAAGTTGCAGGTTCAAATAGAGACCGACAAGGAAATGGGAAGTAGTTGTGACATGAACAAATGCTTTTCACCCTTCGCTATTCCCTTTATCGCCAGTCTAGAGCGAAGAATGAATGGTGCTATATTGATTTTTTTTTTTTTTTTTTTTTTTTTCTCTGTGCTCTAGGTTTCCAGTGTTTCAGCCGCTCACTGAATCCTGCTCTGAATTACTCCCTGCCACCTTTCTTCTCAAACTACAGCCGCCGTTACCTATGCTTATTTCCTTCATAGACAAAATGGGCAGAGTCACAGGTGCATCATGCATTGAGACATTGTGGTTGAACCATATCATGTACTGACGCCAAGTCTCTAAACATTACTCAGATGGAGTTATAGCTGAGAAACCCCAGCAGGTGGAGCCTCTACCTCAACTTCTCATGAAGACCGGCAAAACGCTGAACTCCAAGATCTCCTGGACAGAAAGGGTTCAGTTTGTTGTGGTCTGTAAAGCCACCAAACTTTGCATAAACAACTATGATAATTACATATATTGCAAAGAGAGATTACAGGATAGTTTTGATTGTTTCATTACTGGCAAATGCACATTATTTGCATTGAACTGTACTTGTCATTCTTTGCTGCTAGAAGATGTTTATTTTGGGACAGCAAAAGCAGATGTTCATTAATTTGCTCTTCTCTGTTTCGGTCTTATTTACCTTGGTTACTGTCTTTAATGTTTTTCAGCCATTGCCTGCCTCTGAGTACCACAGTTATGTGTTCCCTGGGGCCGAATGGGGCCGAGAGTCCTGGAAAGGAGCCTTAATTCACACAGTCCCCTTCACACACCCCGGCCACGTCCCTGCCTTACTGGATCTCCTTCGCCATCAGTCTGCCATCAACGTCCTGCTGGCAAGCTGCTTCAGTGACCACAGCCACCACATAGGTTATTAATACAGCTTATTCATGCATTCAGCTGGCAGTAGACTGGCAGCACATTCTCTCAGACTCATTTGCCGTAATTTAAGATGGAGCTTTTGCCTTCTCACTTTTCATAAACTGTAGATACTGGCTTACTGTATGACCTGAGATGTGAGATCCTTCCAGAATCAGACTACTGCCTTTCTGTTACATTCAGCCTTGATGATGACAACCACCTGGCCGTTCGTAAGGACCATTACACACTATATTAAAAATATGCATTATAATCAGAGCAGCGGAGTCCTTGGCAATCTTCAAGAATTGGCTAAAAAAATATTTCTTTTAAAAAAAAAAAATAAAAAAAAACACTAGCTTTTCTAATCTTTTTGTTTTCTTTTTATTATACAATTAACAAAAAGCAAAAAAAAAAAAAACTCTAACACTAGCTTCTTTTTCAATTCTATCAGTTTTCATATATATATATATATATATATATATATATATATAAGAAAAAAAAATTTTTTTTTTTTGCTTCCCATATTCACTATTAAGCAAATTCATTGCATGCTGTCCGAAATGTTTTGCATCATATTTTCGCAATGCTGTGGAAACCAGTCAGCATATGTATAATATGAAAATGTAATTTTCTGTGCTAGTTCAGGTGACTGTGGTGGACTCTCATCAGATGAGCTGCAGACTTCTGATGCCTAATTTTGTGGATCATAAATTGGATGACTACATATCCAGGGTCCTTATGCGGTGCGTCCATCACTCTGCATCACTATCGCACATGCTCTCTAATTGGGATGTAATTTTTGCATTTGAGAACTGTTAACCATATCAACAACAAACTCAAACCTTAAAGGGTTAGTTCATGCAAAAATGAACATTTCCATTAGTTACTCACCCTCATGTCATTCTAGATTCATAAGACGTTTGAGAAACAAAGAGATTTCAAAGAGATTTCCGTTCCTCAGTTGAAAGTCAATTCACCCAAAACTTTAACATCATAAAAGAAATCCACATGAATGAAACAGTTTAATCCAGGTCTTCTGAAGAGACATGATCACTTTATATAAGCAGATTTATTTGAGGCTTTTTTCACATAGAAACATTGTACGTGCACTGATCATAGTGCCTCTGAAAAACTTTGAACAAGTTCATAAAGACATCATGAATGGAACGGTTTAATCTGAGTCTTCCAACACACGATCACTGTATATGATAAAACAATTTTAGACTTTTCACATACAAATATTGATCAATGCACAAACAAAGCACATATGGTCAACGAAAGCTCAAAACATGTTTTCTTAACACACGGAGGACAGAAATCTCTCAAGTTTCATTCAAAACATCTTCATGTGTGCTTCAACAAAAGTTTTGAGTTTGAAACAACATGATGGCTGAATTTTATTGGTGAACTATGCCTTTAAATAAAAAAAGAGGTTATGGACCGACGTAATCTTCTGAAAGCTCTGCAGATTTCCACAGTATTTAAACACCCTCTTGTTTGCAGAATCCAGACCTTCCGTGTTTACTAAATATTTTGCTTTCACCTTCCTGTAATCGTGCAGTGCTCTCAGATTTTATGTTCTCTCAGATATTCTGCAGATTTTTGCCCAGAAAATGTTAATGCTTCAAAGTGAGCCTTGTCCCAGACTGCTGCTCGTTCTCTGGAAACTCCCTCCGTTCATGAATCATCCTTCACCCGTTTGTTTTTCTGTCCAGATGCATGTCCGTTCCCATCACGATGAGGGCCATACGCAGGAAAGTGAAGCCTCCCTCCTTACCTGCAGCCGACCCAGAGTCCTCTGCTGCGATGGAGAGCACTGATCAGTCTGTTCCTGATATCATCAGCACCGTCCGCCCGTCTGCCTCCGTCTCCTGTGATGCCGCTGAGGATGAGAGCATGGCCTCTCCTGCTCCAGGCTACTATCTTATGTCTGGTGGTGACCCAGCGGCTGATAATGTGAATACAGATGCAGTTGCTAACCGTTCCCCCTGTGCTTCTCTGGGTGTATATTCACACTGGGCGACCAGTGGACTTCCTGCAGAGCTTCTGTAGTGCGACGAGAGGTTTTACTACAGAGAATTTTAAGAGATTTCTAACACTATTTTAGTGTAATCATTTAATAAAAATAAAAGCTTATAGAAAGCGGCTTTATCCCGTGAATTCAAGCCTGACTATGAGAAATCAGAGCTGTTCCTGGTCATATTGTGCATGATTTATCATGCACTTGTTGCATTTATTTTAAAGAGGGAAAAAAATACTTATCTTCATTATTTCTCTGAATCACAGAATAGTCTTTATAACTAAACCAACTGCAAAATGCAGCATTTTTAAATGCACTTATTTATTATTATGCATGGATCACTTCCAGAAGCTGGCTAGTGGTTGTCTGCCAGGGTCCAAAATTAACAATTTTAATGTGTGAAAATCTGCTTTGGCAAGTATTTGTGCTCCGCAAAAGAGATGCTTTAGATTCTCCCTGTGGTTTTCCACCATAAGTTATGTTAACTCATTCTTACAGTTTCATAAGTAAAATCTGCTTGAACACTGTGGTCCATAAATTTTCTTGTCATTTCAATGCTTAAGCCGCACAATGAATTATTCTAATTGTATAAAATAAAACATCCAACTAAGTGCCATTTTAAACCTAAGAATATTTTTAAAAAGGCCCATTTAATACATGTAGCTTCAAGGAACATTTTCCGTATGATAATGTGAAGCACATGCAGAGCATCCAAGTTCAGTTAATACATTGACACAACTGAAGTAAGTATCCTGCTCTGAATGTCACATCTGGACATTCGGGAACAAAATGTGCCGTTTTTTTTCTATATTAATATGAATAGGGAGTAATGCGTGTCAGACACCCTCTGCTGGACAAAATCACATCTGACGTGGTCACACAAGATGATAGCAGGTTAAAAAGTAAGCTGTGAAGTTCTGTTAAAAGCACTGCATACAGTAACACATTGCTTTGATGCAGTTTGACAGCTATATTACTGTAATGTCAATACATCTAGATGCAGTACTGTTTGGTTGTTATACATTACATCAAATCTGTTATAAATGTGACCTATAAGCATCAGTTGTGTTGCTTCACTGCCGTTCACAAATCTTCTCCCGTGGCCTCATGGGAGAGTAAAGTGTCCGTTGTATGTGACCCTCAGAATCTCGCTGGAAGTAGTACGACATCCGGTATTTTTCGCCTACTTTTTAATGACTACTGTGAATTCAGACATACATTTTTTTTTTTTTTTTTTTTTTTTTTTTTTTTTTTTTGTGTGTGTACTATTTAGTAGGCAACAGTGTTGAGGAAAGCTACTTTTAAAAGTAATGCATTACAATATTGTGTTACTTAAGTAACTAATTGTTACTTTTTCCTCCTCTTTCTTATTTGCATTATTTAATATTTGATTATTACAGGCTTTTGTCATTCTGAGTTTGCATTCACTATTTTGTACGGTGGCTGAGAGAGCTCAACGTGCTGCAACTTCAGAAAACGCATGCAAATAGAAAAAGCACCAGCAAATCAAGAAAACATCATCAATTTGACAGCAGGTCGTACAAATACTCAACACAAACGAATTTTACTTACTCCTGTACTCTCAACATGGCAACACGAGAGCTGTCATTTTATTTATTTGAAAAAGTAACTCGGATATTTTCTTCTAAATTAATGCATTACATTACTAGTTGCTTGAAAAAGTAATCTGATTACGTAACTCACATTATTTGTAATGCATTACCCCCAACATGTAATGTGATGACTGAGACATTGTGACATGGGTGGTGTTTTTTTAGAACCTGGTGCCACTGTTACAAAGGGATATAGCTATTAGTGGAAGTTGCAGCAATAATAACTGATACATTACTACAAATGCCAACTTTAGGAAGCCTGGAGCGTAAACCTGGCTTTCTGCTTCTGGTCAAAAGCCTCTTCAAAACTGGATGTTTTTTGTTGACTTTAATGACTTGCACCCCATCCTCCAAAAGGAAGAAACATTTAATATGACTAAAACCTCAGATTTTGCAGCTTCAATATCTGACCTTTAAAGTTCTCTCCAAATCTCAGGTTTCACAGCCATTTCCAAAGCCACATTTTGAGCAGCTGGCTCCAAGTTTTCTTCCTGTTGTTGTGCTATCACATCTGCACATGTGTGCCTGTGTGTGCCAGCCTGCATCAGTAGAGCCCCAGAGACAGGAAGTAGATAGCGTTCTTGGGTTGCAGAGCGTTTGGCTGTAAAGGCTTTCTCTGGCTTGGCATTTGACCTCAGTCCAGACAGCCAACAGACCGCTGATTGGTACCATGCAAGCCAAACAGACCAGTCAAAAGTAGACGCTAAAAGTTTTCTCAAACTCTGTTCCAAGAAAAATAACTTTTGTGCAACTCGGCATGTTTTACAGACTCTGCTCAGATCTGTGCTTGATAGATGGAAAATAAATGAATACATAATTAACAACAGCCATTTGGTATTTAGAAAGATTTTTATAAAAAAATGTGTGGTCCGAACATGTCATTAGTCCCAGAATGAAATGGTAAAATCTTTGGCTATTCACCTTGATAAAGAGAGACATGTTGATGTTTAAAACAATGCGTATCCACCCATTCAGGGCCACCAGCACAAAAACATAATGTCAGCACTTGCAAACAATAAGGAACTCTGTATTGTCACTACAACATAAAGGTCACAGGCATTTACTAATTGATGGAAGTAATTCCTACACTAAAATACCCTTGTGTATGATTCCTGTTTTGTTCAGAGTAAAAGGCTTCCGCTAATAGTCCCAAATGGCTTTATTCTGCACAGGAAGCCTGACTAACAATAGAACACACAGTAAGGATGCAGACTAGTTTGGTTCAAAAGGAAACATGTTGTGCCACTGATATTAATATGTTGTTTTATTAACGGTCCCTCGAGTGTAACACAAACTGAATCGAGTATTGCTGCATTTCAGAATTATTAATCCAAATATTTTATAAAGATGCATCTGCATGTTTGTCTATTGGATTATTGTCTTTAAACTTATTACAGAACTACTAATTTTACTCTTCTAAACCGTTTTGGTAATGTATTTTCAATGTAACATGAAGTCAGTTTCCCACGAGTTCTCACATGGCTAGGAACTATGAACATCATGAACTAAACCTTGATGAGCGCAAAGCACATATAATAAAGCAACGGCATTCATCAGGTTTTCTGTCTGAAGTCTTAATTCACCCTTCTGCAATTGAAGGCATAAAAAGGTCTCAAATTTGTGCTGAAAGTCTTAAATTCATAAAGTCATGACATTAAATGTTGCATGCATTGCAAAAAAATAAATAAAAATAGAATCGTCCTTGGTATATTTATTTAGTTTTCCAATGCAAACACAAAAACAGAACATGCAAAGTTGTGTCCTGAAAAAATTGAACACAGTTAAGTGAGTTCATGCTTAAAACAAGAACAAATACCTTTCAACGGAGTGTGAAAGAACTCTTTTTGCTTCTCAAGAAAATATATCTTGAAGAATCTTTAGACATTTGCACTGATTTGCAATGAACTTTTTTTTTTTTTTTTTTTTTTGCTGTCACAAGAAGGTAAAATTAATGAAAAAGTAATTAAGATTTATTGGAAGTTGCATTCTTAAGCTTTAAAACATTGCCAAGACTTTTATGCATAGAGATCACATTGGCATGCTGTGTTATTATTACTTACATTTTCTTTACTTGGTCTTAAAAAGAAGTCTTAAAAGTGCTACTTACGTATCAGGCTTTTATCATATCATATATATTATATATTCTTTGTATTATTTTTCTTATACCCGAAACACTGTACTTCAGATGAGACCGTTTGACACCGCTGGATGCTCAGGAGGGTCTCTTTAAAGATGGTCCAGCCCCTCCATCGCGGTCTCGCAGTGGAAGTGAGTTCATGGTCAGTTTCTCTTCACACATCTGTCGGAGCCGCCCGCTCCAGATCCGCGAGACTTCTCTCCAATAATGCTCATTTTTCTCAGCTTCTGCCAGGATTCTGCTCGTTCTGCTTTCTGAATGCTGCGTTATAAGGAAGACCATAATGGAGCTATATTCTGTGTGCATGAGGACTTTGCCCGTGTGATCTCACTGCTTTAGATTTGTTATTGTGAGGAGAGACTATGTGTTCTTCAGGATGGGTGCGAACAATGGCAAACAGTGTGGAAGTGAAGGTACGTGGGCTCCAAAACCTAAAACTAAGTATTGCAAATGGTGTTTTTAGTGACTGGCATGGACTTTTAGTTGTTGAAATTATGATACAGAGCTGCCCTGGATGAGTTGGGAGTTTGATGATGTCGAAATGTTTGTTTTGTGCAGCTTTGTTGATTTTAAACATCGGTAATGTAATGGTCAAAAGTGTTCACGAATATACAAGGTGCACTAAGACAGCGAATTCGTGGGATGTGGCTGGTTGAAGATAAATAAATAAAAATAAAATAATAAATACTACCTGTCGTATAGCACAGAAGTCATCCCGAGGGCACTTGTCTCTTCGAGGCGCTGTAAAACCGCAAAAAAAAAAAAAAAAAAAGCTTAGAGATACTGCTTTCTTCCAGTTGTGTGTTTTTGGGGGCGGGGTTACCTGGAAAATGTATCTGCGACCATCAATAGTAAACCACGCCCACTATATATCTATCAACCACGCCCACCGCAACTGGAACGATACAGACCACACCCACTACTTAATACATGCAATAATACCACCGCGACAGATACAACACAAGGCATTCCCTCCTTTGCCAATTGTCTTGGATTTAAGTCAATTTAATAATGAAACTTTGTAGTACTTTTACAGTTTTTGAAGCCAAAACTTTGTTCCTCCAACCAGCCTCTTATTTTAAATTGTTATCATCTTTCTGCTTAGGATTTTAGGACAGTTAGTAGCACTGATAGTTTTATTTAATATTTTGAACCCTTTTTTCATTTAATATATTCTGTTTTCATCGAAGATCTTTCATCTTGCATTTTATATAAAGCTTTAGTATTTTAGTATTTGCTTTGTTACTATTTTTTTTAATGTCTATGTAGTTTCTATCATTTTTGTACGTACGTTTTTAGATTTTAGTACATCAAGTTAAGCTAAATGAAAATGAGAAATGTTTCCATGGCAACTAGCTAAAATCAAGTAAGTTTTTTTTTTAAAGATATTTTATTTCAGTTAATGTTTACTTTATTTGAAATAATTAATTAATTAATTAATTTATTTATTTATTTTTATGGTTTAGTTAACTATAACAACCCTGGGTTAGCATTGGATTTGCACTTTTTCCCCTATCTGCTGCTTTTGGCGAGTAATCGGTCACATGACAAATATTTTGAGTGCCCATGAAGCAAAGATGGCATCCAGGGGGTTTGTTTTAAATAAGCAGCTGCTACTGGGATGAATGGAAATGCAAACAGATAACTTTTTCCAGGTATTGTACACTTTCTAACCATAGGAAATAAAGGGAATAATTGAGAAACTTGTTTGGTAACAGTAATCATTTGTGTAACTTTATAAGGTGCCACTAGCAGCACAGAATATACGTATTTGTGCAGTTCTGATCCCAGAAGTAACAGCTGATATTTAATTCAATTCAGTTCAAGTTTATTTGTATAGTGCTTTTTACGATGCAAATCGTTGCAAAGCAGCTTTACAGGAAATTAAGTTTCTACAATATATTTATATATTGTAGAAACTTAATATATTTAACTTATGACAAAATGTGGTAATTCCGTATATTGTCTGAGGGGTTGGCATCATCTTTTCTCAGGTGTTTGCTCATCTCAGATCAGTTAAGGGTTGGATCCAGACTGAAGTGTCAGTAATTCCTAGTTACCATGGGATGTTAATCCTGCGGCAAAAACAGAGAAACAAATAGAGACATACTTAGCGTAGCTGCTGTTCCATCCAAGCAGAAATGATTTGTTCAACCTAAGCTAAAGAATAATAATGTGCATATGAGCAGATATAAATGCAGTACAAGATTATAAGATGCATTATGTGAGTGCTTGGCTAAAGAGATGTGTCTTTAATCTAGATTTAAACAGAGAGAGTGTGTCTGAACCCCGAACGTTATCAGGAAGGCTATTCCAGAGTTTGGGAGCCAAATGTGAAAAAGCTCTACCTCCTTTAGTGGACTTTGCTATCTTAGGTACTACCAAAAGTCCAGAGTTTTGCGACCTCAGGGAGCGGGTTGGATTGTAGCGTGGCAAAAGACTAGTTAGGTACACAGCAGCTAAACCATTTAGCGCCTTATAGGCAAGTAATAATATTTTGTAACTGATACGGAACTTAATAGGGAGCCAGTGCGGAGACCGTAAAATTGGGGTAATATGATCATATTTTCTTGACCTGGTAAGGACTCTAGCCGCTGCAATTTGGACTATCTGTAGCTTGTTTATTGAAGATGCAGGACAACCAGCTAGCAGTGCATTACAGTAGTCCAGTCTAGAGGTCATGAATGCATGAACTAGCTTTTCTCCATCGGAAACAGGTAACATGTTTCGTAGCTTGGCAATGTTTCTAAGATGGAAGAATGCTGTTTTTGTAACATTGGAAATACGATTTTCAATGTCTAATATAACTCCCAGATTTTTGACTGTAGAGGAAATAACAGTACATCCGTCTAGTTGCAAATTGTAATCCAAGAGATTATGTGTACTGTTTTTTGGTCCAATAAGTAATATCTCTGTCTTATCTGAATTTAATAGGAGAAAATTATTGGTCATCCAATCTTTTACATTTTTAACACACTATGGTAACTTAGATCATTTAGAAGTTTCATCTAGTCTTGTTGAGATATATAGTTGAGTATCATCAGCATAACAATGGAAACTAATCCCGTATTTTCTAATAATATTACCAAGGGGCAACATGTATATTGAAAATAGCAGAGGACCTAGGACAGATCCTTGTGGCACTCCATACTTTACTGGTGATAATTGAGATGACTCCCCGTTTAAATAAACAAAGTGGTAGCGATCTGACAGGTAGGATCTAAACCATCTTAAAGCCTGCCCTTGAATACCTGTATATTTTTTTTAATCGATCTATGAGTATGTCATGATCCATAGTGTCGAATGCAGCACTAAGATCAAGTAAAACTAGCAATGAGATGCAGCCTTGGTCTGACGCAAGAAACAAGTCATTTGTAATTTTAACAAGTGCAGTTTCTGTGCTGTGATGGGGCCTGAAACCCGACTGAAATTCATCACAGAGATCATTTTTTTGCAAGAAGGAGCATAATTTACAAACAGTCTTGAGCTCCTCCACCCCTGTATAATGGTGTTGTGCAGATGTGTGTACTTTATGTAGTTCTGAGAAAAGCTCAACACTTGTGGGTGTATGAAACTGCTCAAACTCAGCTCTCTCTGGCTTTGTTTACATCTGCCATTAATATTTGTCTTGGGTGATTTGATCATGAGTGGTCAGGCGAAACAGATCACTGTGTACCTGATAGTGATGTGTCTCAAATGCACTTCCTGTTACCACTTGTGGTTTGATTTAGTGGGGAGGATGTCTGATTACTTACTACTTTAACCTCACCATAATCATAACGACTCAAGCTGAATATAAACCTTTGTTGTGTCTCTCTAATTTTAATAGACAAGTTAATGGATCTACAACTGATTCGCTATGCAGGTACATGTGGGTGCCTTCAACACGTTTGCGTTTTCTTTTAAAGAGTGTGAAGCAGTTACTTGCAATTGTGCATTTATATCTTGCAATTCTGAGACATTTACATTGTGAAATGTAAACTCAAAATAGTGAGATATGAACTCAGATTTGTGAGACATATAAACAAACAATTCTGAAAAAAAAAAGTCATAATTGCGATATATAAACATCAAAATTGTGGAATAAAAAGTCAGAATTGTCAGAATTATATCTCCTGATTCAGATTTTTTCTCATACTTGCAAGATATAAACTCACAATTCTGTGAAAAAAAGTTTGAATTGTGAGAAATAAACTTGCAATTGTGAGAAAAAAAGTTATAAATGTGAAAAAAAAATAAATAAATAATGATAATAAAATAACCCTTTTGATTCCATCAGTGCCATAAACAGGCTTCCATAAATTACAGAAATATGAGTTCAAATACATAGTTTTTTTTTCTTTTCTTTTTTTCTTTGGACCGTGGCCTAAGTAGGTGCAAAGTATTTTTGGAAAACAGATGATTTTTATGTAAGTACAACTGGCTACATTTTTACTCAAAATGAACTTCTTGCTCACTGAACTATTTAAACGCAACATCACACTCTATTTCCTGCAACTGTACAGAATATCATAAAATATTTGTGCAATAGCACAAATGTGAAGATGATATTGCTTAATCGTCTAAACAATGCCAAATGAATCATTCTGGCTCTGTAACACTTTTAACTGCATATGAAATGCACAGATATGCATTATGCATCTGGGACTCTGCAATCTGTTCTTAAGTTTGACCCCGATTTTGAATTTCTCTTCAGGCCTGGCAAACTTCTCCTTGTGTTTTGCATAAGCACAGGACAGGAAACATATGAAAGCTTTTGAGAAGTTGTTTTCCAGACCAGAAAACAATTATGTCTCCGTTCAGCCTTGGCTCTTTTGATAACTCAGTTTCTACTGCAGCTCATGGTGATTTCAGCTCAGTGGGAGAGTTAAGCGACATGTTCATTAAACTCCCTCTGAAATCAACAGATGAATATGTATCCCTGTCATTTAGGATAAGGACATATCCTTAAGAAAGACCTGAAGTAGTGAGGCTCCATTGACCTTTGACCACTGAAACGCACCTGGAGAAGGACAGTGACATGAGACAACTATCAGTCTTATCTAGTTTTAGACCAGTTTCCCCACCTGCCCTTTCTTTCAAAAGTTTTAGAAAGTTTTTTTTTTTTTTTTTTTTACAATTATAGTCCTTTTTACAGTCTGCACTGTCAAAGGTGCATAACGATATTGCTCGGTCCGTTGATGCTAAGTGCCCTGTTATGTTAGTGCTACTTGATCTCATGTCAGCCTTTGATACAGTGGACCATGTAGTCCTCCTGTCCCATTTTGTTGGCATTTTGGGCACTGCACTTCAGTGGTTCTTGTCATATTTGACGGACAGAAGTTTTTCTGTAGTGATCAGGGACTCATCCTTCTCTACTGCTCCTCTCTATTGTGGGGTGCCACAAGGCTCTATTCTCGGGCCCATTTTATTTTCACTAAAATTTGTTTAGCTGTGCATTTGTTGAATGAGCACTGTGTTACGTCCGATCTGATTGCACTATGTATAATCACTTTCTATTCTTAAATGTTTTAAATTCTTTTAAAATCAATTTTTAAATCACTTTGTTTTTATTGTTGTGATTATTATTATTTTTAATTTCTTCTTATTGTTTTTAATGACTATTTCACTTCCTTTTATGTAAAGCACTTTGAATTACCACTGTGTATGAAATGTGCTATATAAATAAACTTGCCTTGTCTTGCCTTGCCTTGCCTTCACTTTATATGCTGCCTCTCGGGTCAATTATGGCTAGGCACAATATAGCTTTTCACTGCTATGCAGATGATCTGCAAATCTATTTGCATATGAGGCCAAAAAAAGCTGACGCAGTTGAGTCGCTAATTGATTGCATTCATAACATTAAACTGTTAGACCTGGGCCTTTATAAAACTAGACTTAAAACTTACAGGTGCATCTCATAAAATTACAATATCGTGAATATCATTTTTTTTTTTTTAAAGTGAAAACTTTCATATATTCTAGATTCATTACATGTAAAGTAAAACATTTTAAAAGTTTTTTTTTGGTTTGTTTTGTTTAAATTTGATGATTACAACTTACAGCTCATGAAAGTCAAAAATCCAGTATCTCAAAATAATCAAATATTTACATTTGAGTTTCAATAAATGACCATCCCTACAGTATAAAGCCTGGGTGTCTCTTGTTCTTTGAAACCGCAATAATGGGGAAGACTGCTGACTTGGCAATGGTCCAGAAGACAATCATTGACACCCTCCACAAAGAGGGTAAGTCACAGAAGGTTTCATTACTGGGTGTGGCTGTTCACAGAGTGCTTTATCAAAGCATATTAAATGCAAAGTTGACTGGAAGGAAGAAATTGGGTAGGAAAAGGTGCACAAGCAACAGGAATGACTGCAAGCTTGAGAATGCTGTCAAGCAAAGCCGATTCAAATACTTGTCCATCAGTTATCTTGAGAAGACAAAAGCTGCATTTTTGGGTGAATTATTCTTTTAAAGGCCCTAAACTATGTGGCACCCAAAAATGATTTGCATAAAATCACCTGTACTATTACCATCGTTTGTTTGCAGATGCTACTTTGATAATTTGCTTTGCATTCGTGCAATTTTAAATGCAGAGCCTGTATTGTCTGTGAACGGGTATAAATCAAAGCAAATGTGGGAATGTGTGCTTAGGATAGTCCTTCTCATTTAGTCTCCATCTGGAATACTTAGGAGGATTTGAAATTTCCATCATGGAGGAAAAGAGCTCTAATATGACTTATGGATTGGGGTCATTGGATCAAAAGCAGGAATGGCCACTCAGGCCATGAGTGATGGACCGTTTGTGAAAATACGAAGAAAATCTCCTTTGTCATTTCTCCCTTTACGTGATGGGAAATGGCTGTGCTCGGGATGGCAAGCAACTGACAGCTTAATGATTCAGATTTATTTTCAGAGTGAGGCAGAGCTCTTTTCTTCCTAGTTTAGTAGGAGAAAGTGGAGACTTTTGGATTTTCCAGCCGTCATTTTTACAGGTCAGAGTTCAGTTAAAGTTCAGCACCCGTCCAAAAGCAAAGAAGGATCTCAAATCAATGATCTGGCAGGACGTTTACACTGAGAATAATTCAATTGCTGTACTGTTACGGCTAGTTGGCGTTTCAGCTGAATCCCACTGTATCTATCAGGTGACGGATCTTGTAAACTTTAATGTCTTCTCTCGGATACAATTTGGGTAAATGATGAATGTTCATAACTTGTTCACACAAATTAGGTGGATCATTCTCAAAATATGGTGATACTCATGCATGACTTTAGTCATAAAAATATCTCAAATAGTCAAAAAAATTCATATTAATGGCATCTTTCCATAACTTAATAAAAAAAAAATATATAATGGTTTGTCTCTACATTATTTGTTTGTGTTTTATTTATTTATTAATTTATTTATTTTTGTCTTACAGGGGGTGAGCATTATTGCAAGGTCTAAAAGCTTAATTTAAATCAGTGTTATATTGTTTAATGTTCAAATGAAAAAAAATATTTTGAAAACATGAAAATTTATTGATTTTAATTTGCTTACTGATGTGTTGATGATACTGAAAATTTTATGAGAATTTATAACTAGTATTAATGTCACTACTTTTACATCTTTAAAAATAAATACATCTTTAATTTTAAAATAAAGTAATTGTAAATGCTTGATGAAGGCAATGGAATTGAAACGTATATAAATGTTGAATAAATTTTGATAGTGTATAGGATGCATATATATATATATATATATATATATATATATATATATATATATATATAGCAAAACTTTAGAATAGGGGACACTTATTCACTATTAACTACGACTTTTCCCTCAATAAATTCCTAATTTGCTGTTTATTAATAGTTAATAATGTAGTTGTTAAATTTAGGGATTAGGGATGTAGAAAAAGGTCATGAAGAATTAATATGCATTAATATGTGCTTAATTACTACTAATAAATGGCTAATATTCTAGTAATATGCAAGCTAATAAGGAACTAGTTAAGAGACCCTAAAATAAAGTGTTACCATATATATATATATATGGTATATATGGTATATATGGTATATATATATATATATATATATATAAATAGGTATTACAGGAGGAAAGAACAGCTTAACTCAAAAGTTTTTTTAAGTCTTAAAATCAGCATTTTAAGAATGACTGGTCTCTGTGTTTACCCTTGTGCTGAACATGCAAATATGTCACAGTGTATGGTATCATATCATATAATACTGTATACATTTTAGGCCACATTTGTATGCCATACATCATTTTTTTTGGTACCGAGTGGAGAAAATCGTCTGTAAAACAGTACAAAAGCAGATCTTTCAGCAAATATCTGTGGTTTTAGCTCTTGATTCCGAGTAAGAACACTGCTATGTCTCTTTTAGCAGCAAAGTAATACAGTTTCATCATCCATTTTGATTAAACTGAAGACTTTAAGCTTTGTGAAAGCTTTGCCTAGCAACATCATAATAACAGCGTCCGTATCTGGTCGTAATTCAAGGCGTGCAAAGCACATGGGGTCCACTTGACGGATGAGTCACATGAAGCAGATGTTCTGGCTCACTGATGTCACTGCAACACGTCGTCGCGCTGCGTTCAGTGCGGGTCACGTTATTCTGCTGCTTTTCCATCGTGACCGAGGTGATAAGAGTTCATTGAGTCATTCAATGCATCAGCGGTAATCTGACAGCTTGTTTGAAAGACCTTCACACAACAGCTTTCCAGGGTGGACGTATGTTGGCAACATGTAAAGGGGCGTTCACAAATATAGCGATTCGCAACGACCAACAATACAGCAACTCCGTGACCTCTTTACATGTGTGAAGAGAGCGTTAGAGAGTGTTTCTGTGTGTTTATTCCTGTGTGGATGTGTGTTAAGAGGAACTGGTGTACAGAGGGAACAGTGTTTGTGGGATGAAGGCTGTGCTCTGCTCACATGGAGCTGCTTGTGGTTCACGTTTATGACCTGACAGAGGATGACGTGCCATAAACCAACCCTGCCAAATTAACACACACACTCACATCTTCTGCTACAGAAAGCAAGAGCTTATCCAAGGACTTCAACTTCTTAATGGCTTGTTTCATGCTGTCAAATGAAATATGGCTAAAAATGAGTCTGATATTCATCACATTATGCAATTAAAATTGGTTTTACCAGAAAAGCTCAGTGCAACTTAAGTGCAACTTAAAGCTACAGTCTGTAACTTTTTTTTGGTTAAAAATGATCCAAATTCAATTTTTGAGCAAGTACATAACCAGCCAGTGTTCTCCTTACCTTAGCCTGATTCACAACGGTATCAGTTGTCAACGGTATCAATAATAATGTTTTCTAATTTGAGCATTACTGAAAATTTGAGCATGTTGCCACGTCATTACGTCACATCTGTAGACATAAAGAAGTTTTCCCGGCTACTAAGCTATCGCATGTGAGGATCCTGCAGGTGGCGGATCGTTTACAGCCTTTTCTCACAGCAGCTGGAATAATTACATTTTTCATTTTGATGGCGGATTGTAATCCAGAAAGAGTTATGTGTTTATGAAACACTTGTGACTGAAATTAAAATATATTCCAGTTTTAAATGTGCATCTGATTACAGATCGCACAAGATTACACACGATTTGTGTTTTAAAGAGAACCAGTTCGAAGGAAGAATAATTAGCTTTTTTTGGGTGATAATAATTTTTTATGTGAAATTTGAATGGTATGACAATTAGACGGTGCAGAAATTGAAATCTACATGTAACGCTAATACACACTACATACACGTAGTCACGCAATGCTGATGTTAACATTAACAATTTGAGAACAAAGTATAACAATAATAATTTGCATGGTTTGATGTGATATGAGCTAACCATATCACCGTTTTAAGATTTAATCACCATTGGTAGAGCGATTTATTATAATGTTTTTTTCCTCGGTTGGTCAGAACAAACGTGGCAGACTTGTTCAGAATGACAATATCCGGTGAAAATTCATATTTTCCAAGATGTAGACTAATCTGTGATTGCTAATAACAGTAAATATCCACACCTGCGCGGTGACTGACAGCTACACATTCACCTCGAAACATTAGATTCATTAAATTAATCTGTTCGAGACTGAATTAATGTCAGATTATTGTTGTTTATAACAAACTAGAAGTACTAAAGCTCGTTTTGAAAATGTGCACTCTCAAATGTGCATATATTGTTAGTTTTGGATGGAAACCTTGTATGTCCAGACTCACTACTTTCAAGGAATTGAGAAAATCCCTGTGATTTAAGTAAGCCTTTAAGTGCACTGCATTATGTTTTCATCAGTTTATAGGTTACAGAGTGTCTTGTGTGAGTGCTCAGTTTTTCCTGTCGTTGAATACATTTAGCCAAAATCTCATGTTAAAAAGATGACGTACTGCGTCAAAGGTTAGACAGCAATTGCTAGACTAAAACATTCTTCTCCTCTCCTCAAATACATAAAATATTGCCTTTATAGACAATTGAGAAAAGAAAACACTGTATTTATTTAAACAAACAGTTATTTAATGTCCATGCATCACAAACAAGCACAAGCCGTCTCCAAACTGTGTGGTACTTCATTCAAGATGAAGATGAGGTTTGCTGATATTCACAAGATCTTTTTAATATTTTTATAGGATAAATATTTGTAAAACTGACAGCATTGATTGATGGAAAAAAAAGACAATTTTGCCAGACAATGACAATATATAATGAAAGATATAGATTGTACTGCATGTTGGCTTGCTTAGTTTGCTCAAGAGTGTGAAGTTCACGTTTACTAACAAGAAACTACACTTCTAACCACAGATCGAGAGTTTTAATTCAACCACAGAAAAATGCGAAGCTGTTTGCAAATGTTTGTTTGAATTATGATTTCAGGAAACACAGAATCACTATGTTGGAATCAATGCAATTTGTCAAAAATTGGCAATATGAAAAATATTAAAGATTCATGTAAAAACAGAAATCCACTACTGTAGCTTGTCAGAAACTAAAAATATATCTAAAACATGTGAGAAATTTAATAATACCCTTCTAATTTTAGTATTTCTATTGCATCAGGGATCAGTTTGACACGTGTTCAAAATGAGTACTTATTTGCACGTCTATATCTTACAGTATTTGTGCTTGGTGTATTTATTGCTATTTGCACTTTGTGTTTGTATGTCTGGTTCTCCAGCTCTTGTGAGGGTCAAATGGGTTTCTCACAATTATTGTCAGTGCTGCAACAGTCTAGTAATTACGATCCAAAAACCCAACAACCAAAAACAACATCTGACAGTTTTTTTGACTGTGAAACTAAGTGAAGAACGGTGAATTTTCCTTGGATGATTCAGAAGTCAAGTCAAATTTGAGTTCTCATGTATTTCATATTTATGTGTTTGACAAGGTTTTCTGTTATTTAACGGACTCTTCTGAGTTTTTCAAAGTGGCAAATTGGTGTAAACCTATGGGACAGTCGGTTTGACACCAACACAAAAGTTGTAACGTCCATGTGTCAAAACTTTGCATGCATCAATATTTCGTTTTACAGTTTTGCTGGTGAATAACATGGTCTACCAGCTAGGCCGGCACCAAACAAGCACTTACTCGTGCCAGCCAACATGGAAATTCATGCAAGTCAGGCACTTAACACTGGCTTGTTCCTGCGAATAGGGAACCATAATCTTAAGGGTGGTGGTAGTGTTGTTGATTTATGTCTGGATCTCCGTTCCAGGCTGTGAATGACCACACTTTTATTACAACACCAATCCAACTTTCAGATCCACAAATGCGAACTAATGTACAACTATCGAACTTATCCACCCTCTTAAAAAACCTCAATGGTCTCCGCTCGTTCTCTTGCACAGTGGCCAAATATGTCCTAATGTATAGATAAATCAGTCTTGGAGGATCTTAGCGAAACTGCAGACTCTGCCAGTGTTGGAGATACTAAAGTAATTTCTTCCATCTATTGTTCCAGTCACGGATATTGTCTTGGCAGGAAGACGTAAACCGAAGGGTTTTGCTCAGCTTCAGTGCGTTCCTGATGAGCACTGAGTAATGAGTTCCTCTCGAAATCTTTAATCATGAAAACCTCAGGCCTCGCTTTGGATTAGGAACAAGAGGAGTTTCCTTGCTCTCAGTAATGGTTCAGCAAGTGAATGAGTGATGGGGCCAAGATGTCCGATCGTACTTTTATTGCATCTGTTATAATATTGACTTACAGTGGGAACCGTTGCACCCCACCCTTCTGTGAAACTGCACACCAGCTGGCCGATGGAGCTGACCGTACAGATCGCGAATGCACACAGTCAAGTATGAGCTCGAAAACAAGCTGTTTTCACAAAATGTTATTTCCTTCTTCCCTTCTGTCCCAGGCAAGGGTAGCTCCAGTATCTCCTCCGATGTGAGCTCCAGCACTGATCATACGCCCACCAAAGCTCCCAAGAATGTGGCTACCAGTGAAGGTAAACCATCTGGTCTTCATTATGAGCCAAAATGCCTGCTTAACTCCCATTCGTCCTTCCTTTCTGCCCTCTCTCTCTCTCTCTCTCTCTTTATGAAATGCTTAATATTTTGGAGCGAACTCATGTGCTCGTAGGATAACCTGGAAATTGAAAACAAACTTGACATTCCCATCAGAGCTAACTTGTGGGCCGTTTGTCTTGTGAGCGAGCGGAGAGGAAAAATCCCCAGGGCAGGTTAATATCTGGATATTAGCTGCAGGACCGCAGAGCGTGTGTGGCTGTTTTTCTAAGAGGCTCTCTTGAAATTAGGAAAACATCATCGAGATGTTTTTACATTACGGTGGTGTGGATTACACCCTTTGCATCCCTGTGCTGTACTGTAAAAACAGCTAATAAAAAAGACAGTAAATCTGTTAATCCCTGTGTGAGTTTCGCTTGGCTTATGCATCATAGATTCTCATGTACTACAGGACCCCCCCCCCCCCCCCCCCCCGCAGATATATTCCGCATATTAGATTACTTCACTGTTGTTTTGTAACATGATAGGACTAACGATTACGACGTTCCTTTCCATTACGGCTAACGATTTGACCCGTGTTGTTATATTTATCAGTGCATGTTTAAACAAACTCGTTCATTTATTGGTTCCATAGCCTTTTTAGTTTCATTAGCGTAAATCTTGTCTGCAAAAAGCTTGTAAATATTTTTACTGTGTATTTGGCGTGGGATCTCCATCTGCTGAGTGCTGAGAACTGAGCTCAACCATCACCTCGTCGCCAACCGCGTACGTATGATGACGAAACGTTTATGCAACGTGTTTGTTTTTGTCTCTGGACTATATAATGCTTTACACCACAACACAACAGGCGTGTGAACGCAGACACTTCTTACTGCTCAAGCTTGATTTCACGCATTACAAAATGTGTCAGAGACCGACTGATAATGCAGTGCATAAATCATCTTCATCTGTGGTCTGTTTTCATTTACAGATCAATTAGAAAAGAAAATTGCTGAGCAAGTTACTATCAACATGTTTATAGCTAGTTAAAGTTAGTTCAATTGTCAGCAATTAAACAAAAGCTTTAAACAAAAGTCCTTTGTGTTTAAAGCTAGTTTAAGTTAATTGAGCTGTCAACATATTTATAGCTAGTAAAATTAGTTAAACTGTTTATATTTTTATAGATAATTGAGCTAATTGAACTGTTTACATGTTTATAGTTAGTTCAACTGTTAAGTTTATAGCTTGTTAAAGATAGTTAATAATAATTATTCCTTACATTTATGTAGCACTTTTCTAGGCACTCACAGTTAGTTAAACTGTGTTCTTGTTTAGCTAAAATTAAATTGCCAACATGTTTATATCTAGTTAAGCTAAACCTTTGATGTTTATAGTTCAATTGTCAACAGGTTTACAGCTATAACGTTAGTTTAACTATCTTTTTGTTTAAAGCTAGTTAAATTGTCTTCTTGTTTATAGCTAAAGTTAAATAAACTGTCAACATTTTTTATAAATAGTTAAGTTAAACTTTTGACATGTTTATAGCTAGTTAAAGTTTGTTCAATTGTCAACAAAGTCCTTTTTTGTTTAAAGCTAGTTTAAGTTAATTGAGCTGTCAGCATTTTTTAACTAGTTAAGGTAACTGTCAACATATTTATAGCTAGTGAAATTAGTTAAACTGTTTTTAGCTAATTACATTAATTGAACTTTTTACCTGTTTATAGCTAAAGTTAGTTCAACTGTCAACAAGTTTATAGCTGGTTAAAGCTAGTTAAACTGCCTTTTTGTCTGTAGCTAAAGTTAAATAAACTTTCAACATTTTTATAACTAGTTACGTTAAACTTTTGACAAGCTTATAGCTAGTTAAATTTAGTTCAACTGTCTTTTTGTTTAAAGCTAGTTAAATTGTCTTCTTGTTTATAGCTAAAGTTAAATCAACTGTCAACATTTTTATAACTAGTTAAGTTAAACTTTTGACAAGCTTATAGCTAGTTAAAGTTTGTTCAATTGTCAACAAAGTCCTTTTTGTTTAAAGCTAGTTTAAGTTAATTGAGCTGTCAGCATTTTTTAACTAGTTAAGGTAACTGTCAACATATTTATAGCTAGTGAAATTAGTTAAACTGTTGATATTTGTATAGCTAATTGAGCTAATTGAACTGTTTACATGTTTATAGTTAGTTCAACTGTTAAGTTTATAGCTTGTTAAAGACAATTAAACTGTGTTCTTGTTTAGCTAAAATTAAACTGCCAACATGTTTATATCTAGTTAGGCTAAACCTTTGACGTTTATAGTTAGTTCAGTTGTCAACAGGTTTACAGCTATAAAGTTAGTTTAACTGTCTTTTTGTTTATAGCTAGTTAAAGTTAATTAAGCGGTCAACGTTTTTGCTAGTTAATGTAGTTAAACTGTCAACATATTTATAGCTAGTGAAATTAGTTAAACTGTTATATTTAGCTAATTACCCTAATTGAACTTTTTACCTGTTTATAGCTAAAGTTAGTTCAACTGCCAACAAGTTTATAGCTGGTTAAAGATAGTTAAACTGCCTTTTTGTCTGTAGTTAAAGTTAAATAAACTGTCAACATTTTTATAACTAGTTAAGTTAAACTTTTGACAAGTTTATAGCTAAAGTTTGTTCAACTGTCAACAAATTTATAGATACATGTAATTAAAGTTAGTTCAACGGTCTAGAGAAGTTCATAGTTAGTTAAAGTTAATTAAGCTGTTAACATTTTTTACTAGCTAAGGTAGTTAACTGTCAACATGTTAATTTAGTTAAACTTTTGACATTTTTATAGATAGTGAAATTAGTTAAACTGTTGTTAATGCAAATGTCAATTTATTAAGATTAAAGTTCAACTGTCAACAAAATGACAGTTAAAGTTAGTTACTCTGCCTTCATGTTTGTTGCTAGTTAAAGTTAGTTAAACGGTTTAACTAGTTATTATTAGTTAAACTATCAACATGTTTATAGCTACTTAAAGTTAATAAAACTTTTATTAGTTAAACTTTTGTTAGTTAAACTGACATGTTAATAGCTAGTTAAGGTTCAGTAAACTAAATTTAAAAACCTACCTTAACAATATCATGTAGCTCTGTTTTAATAGCACACACGTTTGAAAGTGACTCTATCGCCCTCTTGAGTACAGGAGGTTTCTCACAGGTTTTTTATAGAGTGTGTTTGCAATACATCATCTAGGCATTTAGACTAATTTACATGAATCTGTTCTTATTTTCATACTGCGTTGAGATGCGTGCTTAAATCTGACATTTAGTTTTAAATTCAGTATGTGGTTGGGCAGCACCACAGCTCCCTGGAAAGCTGTTTTCCAGGTTGGCACTGTTCTTGTTTCGCTGTTGTACCCACCCTTCTCGGGCTTCATGCCAGGGAAGTTGGGTCCAACTCCATATTGTCCCCAAATGGGGCATCTGGTGTGTGTGAAAGAGAGCGAGCCAGGTGCTAATAGAGTGTGACCCGTGATTATGGTTGTAGTCGTAGTATTTCATAGTTTCTTGGCTCAGACAGGTGGAATAATGAATATCAACAAACATTTCACTAAGCAACGCCCGGCATTAATGAGGGCGACATAGTGTGCGTGTAAAGCTGCCAGTTCATGTGGTTCAGTGAGGGTAGCTTAAACATGAGGGAAATGAAAATGAGGTTAAAGTCAATATTAAGAGCTATGATTAGATGTTTAAGCTGTGTGAAAAACTTGGAAACTCTTGTCCCCTAAACTTAACAAAGAAATAATGTGATCACATAAAAAAGTTGAAATGTTAAGCACACGGCACTGGCCTTTATAAATGATAGGGAGCCAGAGAGGGAGCTAAGCTAGTTGCTAAGGAACTAGCCGCTGTTTAAAGTCAACATGAAACAGCGTTCGCATGTGAAGTTTTTACAAGTTTAACGGAATATTCAAGGAGATAAAAAAAGGGTGTAACTTTGATTGGGTTGTAAAAAAATGGGTGTTAGTGCTAGAAAATATGTGTTAAAACAACCTTCGACAAGTTACGTCACTTGAAAAGGCATTTTAGAGCGTACAAGCAATTGCATTTCAATCGAAGATAAACATTAATTACATATTTGAAAAATTATTTTTAAAATCGTTTATATATATATATATATATATATATATATAAATAATAAAACATTTTATTTAAATATTTAATTTGATCATTATTTAGCATATCGAAAATGAATATCCTGCATATTTAGTTCAAAATAAATTATTTTAGCAGTAAAATGATTCAGTTAGAGCCTATAATCTTTCTCATTTATTGTAAAGCAGCTTTTGTTGTCTTTGGTGAATCTATATACACAAACACTCACACACAATGTAAAGACCTTGAATCCCTCTATATTTATGCCTTCAGGGAAGGATGAAATCCACTTGTGTGGGACGGTGCTTTCCACAGAATAACAAACACATGTGAGTGTGTCTGAAATGTCAGGATATTTCATATCGTCAGTCAGGAGACTGTTTGTTCACAGTGATGTGTGCTTTCTCCAAGAACGGAGAGGCCACAAACACACATAATGCCTGGACGCAAGACAAAGGCTTGGCATTGTGAACGTCCAACTTATGCACAGTGGGAAACCACATATGTGTATGTAGTGAAGGCTGGTCACCATATTTTTGGGTGTGGTAATTTTTGTAAAACATGCGTCTTCGTTAATTGAGACAGAACTTGCTTTTATGGGTTCTACTAAAACATAATAAATATAAATCCCATGATTGCATTATATTTAAACAAGATCCCATGGTCTAAAACACACACAAAAAAGTGAATTAAAATAAAAGTATGTAGTAAAGTAAATAACCCTAAATTTTAAGGAATCGCAATGTAAAAATGATATCAAATCTTCAGCGATCAAATCAAAGAATGAGATAAAAGTTTGCTTGTCGCTTGGTAAATTTTCCCTCATTTATACTGGAGACACATTTCACGTAATTAAAGTATGAGGAATAAAATAACAACGCACTTTTGTGACAGGTCATTTATTCTATGATCTGTGCTTTTATACACAACTACTGTCACTACTAAAAACAGCAAATAATTCATTTTCAATATGGATATTTGAATGCAATTATACCAAATACAATTTCATGTCTGCAAATGGATAATAATGCCCAGCTGAGCTTAACAGGGAACATATTGTGCTCTTAGCAGGATCACTTTCTTCTCTATTTATCATTGAACACTGACAGGCTTTCCAAAGTGTGGGAAAGTCTCGAACTAAACCATAAAATGCCCCAACCAAACCATTAAAATGCTGAGAATGTCTTGTGCCAACCATACCATCACTCATGTAATTCTGGCCTCAGCGTCCATCATTTTTGGACCTTGCTGAATGTAAGAAGTATGATGTTCCTTACTGGTTGATTTTGAAAGGCTGAGCGCTTCTCAGATCCAGTGCCGTCGAGGTTTGGTAGCGAACACACATTTTGAACACCTGCAGCCTTCATCTGTTTTCCACAATCTCTGAGGCATCTGGTTGTTCAGCTGGAAAGAGGAACAGTAGATAGACCACCCTCGCTCATCTGAACTACAGCGGATATTTGAGAGTTTATTTCAAAGAAAACCATGACGCTAATAAAACCTCTTTGAGCCTACAAAAGATAATGCTCAACGGAACATCTCAAATATCTTCCCATTATATGGAAAACATTTAAAAGCGGGACGATTTTCTAGTGGAGCACACTGCTTTGCCATCTTAAAAGGAGTCTCTGTTTTTCAAGACAAATACAACACAGATTTCTCAGCTTATGAACATCTAAATTTAGCTCCTTACAAATGGTCAATATGAGAGAGAATTTCATGAGGTGCTTAGCTAAAGTAGTTAAAATGCTCACAGCTCCCACGTCCAGTGAGTCCACATTCCTTATTTGGGATGTGGTTCAAAATATACACTATAAGTTCAGGCCTGGCCTAGGAACGGTTGTCCCTGGATAGTTTTCTTTGGCTCCCCGTGTGTTTGAGGTGTGGTTTCACTACAGATTGTTCAAGGACGAATAACAAATTATGAGACCAGAGCTGTTAGCACAGGAGGATTATTAACCCACTTTGTGGTGCCACTTGGTCAGTTGTCTGTAGTGAGGAATTAAACGTATTTTTCTACCTCTTTCAAAGAGTCGTATTGAAGTTTTCTTTTTAAAGACTTTAATGTGCTGTGTAAATATACTGTAAATTTCAGAATTGAAAGTTTCCTCCCTAGTCCAACAGGACCATTTATCTGAGATTTGGCTCAGCCACAGTACTAATGGATACATAGGCTACTGCTAGTCCTAAAAAACACAAGAAGATTCTGTGTTTCCTATTTAACAATAGCAGTAAGATATGTCTTCAAATTTTCTTATTTCACATGCCATGAGGTACTAAAAATGAAAAGGTTAAATTTCAAGGGTGAGACTCCAGGAAAAAAGTAGCATATTTAAAATACATTTATTTCATACCAAGTAGTTAAAATCTATTAACATATTGATTGAAATATCACTTGAGACTTGCTGTCGTAAAAATGAGAATTAAACTTTATTTGGAGTACTACTTGTGCACAATGCACATTTCTTAATATTAAGTCTGAAACATGTTTTAATGTCCCTGTTGATGAGGATTGTAATGATCTTTGAGTAATATCGGTCTTTAATTGCTAGATATTTAAAGTGCACCTGAAGTATTCTTGCAATACACTGTAAAAAAGTTTTAAGTTGAGCCAACTTAAAATTTCTAAGTTTTCTCAACTTGTCATTTTAAGTTTATACAACAAAAATTTGAGAATCTCCCACGAAAATATGTTGAGCAAACTCAAAAATCTGCTGAAGCTGGTTGCCTCAAAATTTTAAGTTGGCTCAACATTTTGGGGATTGATGCACAATCAAATATACTATATCTTTAGTTGGACTTCTGCACTACTTTCACACAATTAAAGTGCATTATGCACAAAGTTAGTCAATTTAGCAGACTTTAGTATACCTAAAGTACAACTGCAAGGTATTTTTATTAAGTACATAAATATTGAAATGTATATGCTTAGCATGAAATAAATGTATTTCAAATACATTTTAGTATATTTATTTTTCACTACGTCAAATTTAACTTTTTAAACTGCTATCTCAAGTCAACATAGAGTTGGCCCTCGCAAACCTTTTATTAAAATTCTTTTTTTTATTATTATTGCATCCATAGTACATTTATAGTGTTCCGATTGTTTCCATTTGTTACTGTAGTGATCATCGTGTTGCATTCTAAGAGATTCAAATATACAGTAAAGTGTAAATCCTTCCATATATTGGAATTTCCTTAGAACAGGTTTATCTCAAAAAGATGGACTTTCCCTTCCTTACACAAAAGCATGGACGAATTCCCAGCAGGACTCATCAGCACCCTCCTCCTGTGCTGCTTCTGCTCGTGTTTCTATCTCTGTTCAAGCTGTGAGGTCAGCGGAGGTCAAGTTTAACAGTCCGAGGTCTGCAGTGCAGTCGGTCTCTACTGTATTCAAGCTTTCTGTCTCCTCAAGGGCTCCTGTCATTAACTGTTGTTTGTAAACTTCTAGATTACTAACATTCCCTCTTCATATTTTTCTCATCATGCAGAATTGCACAATGTGCGAGGTGTCATTGTCAATCTTCTCTTGTGCAGATAATAGAAGCATGAGTGGAAATTTGTTATACTGGGCTTCAGAGACCTGCACTAAGGAGTAATGGGGTTTTAAGTGAAGCCAAGTGACAGTACTGATTAGTGACGGCTAGCACTAAATAACAACAGATTGGACAGTTCAGCCCAAGTAAAACCTATTAATCAGTTCCTCCCGATTCAGACCGACTGCATTGCCAAAGACTTTCGGCCTATTGCATAAAGAGAGACGTGGGAGAGTGCAGCAGATTTATTTTGCTGTGGACTAAACGGTACAATACCACAGTCAAATGTCGTAACTTAAACCTGGCGTGCAAGAGTGTGCGGTTTATGCAGATGCAGTTTGGTATATCTATTTCTTTGTGACATTTCCTTCATAGACCATTGGGAACTGGCTACAGCATTCTATGATGCAAACAGTTATGGAATCTACCTTCCGATGGTTTATTGCTTATATTTCAAATGCTAATAAATTATCTCTCTGTCTTCAAAACCAGTTAAATGACAATGCTCTCCATCCAAACAAAATTTTTATAAAACCATGTGTATTCGTTGGGTTTGCAGTGGACCAGCGTGATTGCAAATGTGATATTGATTTAATATAGCAGTTCAATAAACAAAAAGTTAATATTGAGTAACTTACAAAATCTTTCTCCATCAACGAAAATGGGTTTCAGTGCATGATCAAATCAAGTGAATTATTCAACGACTCCCTCACAGAGACAGTTGCTGAATTTGGAACCACATACTTGCATACTACGTGTAATCTCTTTTGCTATTTCATTATATGGCAGAAATAGCAAGAGTATGCGGGTCTGAATTCAGCAAATCATTTAGTTTGTTCCTGAACGAATTGGTGGTTTTGAATGAATCATTTGAGTCAGTGACGACAGTAACTACTGGCGTAATGCTTAAAAACATCTTGCACATATTCAAGATATCCTGCTAATACTTAACACATCAAATGCAAAACTAGGCTTGAAGGTAATGTTTAGTCTGTAGCCTTACTAGCCTAACTTGTCTAATGTTTCTTGTTTAAATCTGATTTGTTTGCATGTATGAAGAACAACATATATTTAATTATACTCTTTTTGATATTATCTATAAATGTGTGCTACTATATTTGTACTGCAGTTGCATTTTTTTGTGGAACAGTTTCTATGTGTGCATTCTTAAGATCTGTTTCTGTCGAATTGACCCCAACAAACTCAACGTCATAACTCAAATTCTACAAACATGTTCGCTGAAGTTGATGGAAAACAGATATTGAGGTTTCAGTCACGTTTACACAAGACAGTGAAAGACCACTCAATTATGGCTTTTTTTTGTAGAAGCAGCATGTATTTTAGATTAAATGTGTTCATGTGCATGGATGAATGAGCCTGCCATGTGGGTAATTAATCTGGCACGAAAAACCAGTATAAGCACCTTTTTTGTAGTCCTCTTAATTTGCTTCTGATGGACTACACGTGTTGCTGATTCAATTTCTCAACCTATGTATGTCTACATTAATCCGGATACGTTTGAAAACGGTGTTTCTGTTTTAAAACGCTCTCTGTCCACACTAGCATTTTCAAGCATTTTCTCATCCACACTGAAACATCAGAAAACGTTAAATTCGCTTTACTGCACATGCATAAATCCTCAAAAGAAGCTCACTGAGATGACACAGACTGAACAGACATTAACCATTTAATGCAATTCTTCTGACAGGATCATTTTATTTAGGAAAATAACTCCCCATTCGCTGACGCGTCCCGGTCGCACTCACTCACGATTGTATGTCTGATCGCAACGGCCCTCGTCATGTTTTACCGTAAACAGCAATCGTGAGTAAATTTTCTGTCATCTTTGCACATCTTTAGCAATAGTGTGAAAGTGAATAGCACATAACAGGCACAATACTGGTATGAACATAGATATCTTTTGGTACAATATGTGTCACATGTTATGCGTCATCGTTTTCAAAAGCCTCCGTTTTCACAGTCCACACTACAATGTGACAATGGCGTTTTCTCTGTGTGGATGGAAGGCCAAAACTGAGAGAAAAACATGTGTTTATTAGTGTGGACAAGGCCCTAGACTCATGACCAAGTTGTTTTCATTTCCCAGGGCAATGCTGACATGTGCACGGGGTAAACCTAATTGCTTGTTATTGGGTCGTGCAATCCACAATTTTTAAGAAATTTGTGATAATTCCCTGCTTTATTGCATCAAGCAATTTCAAACTTAAAAGGATACACACCCTTGTGTTGTTCCAGACCTGTATGACTTTCTTTCTTCTGCAGAACACAAAAGAAGATATTTTGAGGGACATCTGAGTTCAAACAACATCCATTGTATGGATAAAAACACTGAGACGTGTTCTACAGAAGTAAGAAAGTCATACAGGTTTGGAAAGAGTAAATGATGACAGAACGTTCATTTTTAAGTGAACCAATCTCCAGACAGTTGTCAGCTGTCAAGTTTGTATTATGAATGCACCGGGCAATGAAAAGTAAAGGTTTTATTCAGTCAAAATTATGGTTTTGGCTCTCGTGCACCTGGTTCAGTCAAGAATCGACTGTTTCACCTAGACCTGTCTCGGTCGGGTTAGAGTTGTGTTTGGGCTCTTCAAAGGAATCAATCATTAAAAACACAACTGTGAAAATATGTAACTCCTTACCCTCTGACTGAACCGTCACACGAGCAGGAGCTGGGTTTTGATGGAGCCAAGTTTTGGTAGAACTTCACGGGGCCTAACCCTTTCACAACGTATGATTCAACACCTCTCCGTAGAGGAGCGCAATTTTAACTGCGAGGTTCCTAAACAACAAACTTTTACGATGTGCTTGGGGATAATAGTTCATGGAATGTTGGAGCGTGGCTTTCTCTCCGGTTAAACCCCAATCTACGGACCGAATCTGGACAATATAGCATTACCTCATCAATCCCTCTCTTTCCAAATCAGAGGGCTTAGTCAGTCAGCCATCCAGATGTCCATGACCACATTACAGCAGTTGCCACAATTTGCTTCTTGTCATAACTGTATAGTGCAGGGGGCCTTCCCAGAACATCTTGCAACCCATTATGACTGTTTGTCTGTGATTTGTGTGATCTGCGAGTGTTTTACTGTGTCTGCTGTGCACATGTCGGGAAGATGTCATTAAGTTTCAATCTTTAATATTCCAGGCAAGTTGCTCAAGAGCTTTTGATAGCCTATATTTCAAGGTGCTAAATGATACTGCAGTGCCATGATGGAAATCGGATGGAGTTTGAGGTGTTAAGCCAATGATTAGGTGTAAAACGGACCAGATCCGCTGGACTGGGTCTTGACTGGTGAAATACTGCTTGGGAGGGATGTAAAACACAATAGTCTGGCTGTAGTGTTGCTTTTGCCCTTATATTTCTGCTGCATGTAAAGATCTATGAGCTGTGGAGAGGAGAATGGGACGGATCGAATGTCCTTGCAGCAGATTTTGTAGGCCTTGGAGGAGGTCCTTTGGGTATTTTTGTTTTTCTTGGTGAACTCTCTAGAAGGAGGACAAGCCCTGCTCGCACATGCTCAGTAAAGACCCATTTCCCCTAGAGTCTCCTCTATTGAGGATGTGAAGGGAGACGTTGACTGTGTTTCAGTGAGGCCTTCATTGAAGATCTGGGTTCCATGTTCTTGTCTCAACGTTCAATTATTAGCTCATAATTACGGAAGTCCTCAAATCATGCAATTGGCAGAATTATAGAATATAATTGGTAGAAAAATCCCATAGACTTGCATTGAAGACCTGGATATCCTAGAGACCTGAGTGAGGACCAAAACACACCTTTGAAACAAAACACCTTAAAAACTGCATAGCAACACTTTCTCTTAAAGTGTGTCATGAACTGCTGTTGTTGTTTTTTTTGGGTTTTTTTGTACTGTTCTCTTAATGGTCCACTTATAATCTTATCAAGATTTTTACATAAAAAAACATCATAATTTAGAAGTAATAAAACTGTTTGAATAGGCGTAGAGGATTGTAGAGGATTGTAGACTCAGAAGTAGACGGCCACTGATATGATTGGCTAACAGTTGTGTATGATTGACAGCGTACATTCCTCATAGATGGATGCTGTTGTGATTTTGATCAAAAACCCCAAAATAAGTCAATACTTGTCAAACAATCTGTTTAACAGACAAAGCAATTGCGATCACGTAATGAAAACAGTTACTCATGCTCACAGTTACAGCAAAACGTGTTGCGAAATTACTGTTGGTTCCAATATAGTCTCACAGCATTGTCTTTTAGTTTCAATCTTTCTGAAAATTCGGCGTCAAATTGTGCCTTGTTTGTAAATGAATCCACGGTAAAATGAAGTGAACAAAGGGCCTAGGTTCTTACTAACGTAATCTGGAACTTCATTAAAAATAAAGTTCACCCACTCTTTGCTAACGTTGTGATCAGAAGGAACGCAACGCAAAGACTGTTTTTCCACAACTTAGCACTGCACAGCATCTTGTTTTCTTCAGAGCATCTTTATTGATTGGTTTCTGCATAGAGCTGCGCATTCACCTCTCTCGTTAACACTACATGGACAGGGCTAAACAAGTCGTGATGTAGAATCGGTGGGCGGGGCTAAACAAGTCGTGATGTAGAATCGGTGGGCGGGGCTAAACAAGTCGTGATGTAGAATCGGTGGGCGGGGCTAAACAAGCTGTGATGTAGAATCAGTGGGTGGGGCTAAACAGGCAGCGATGTTGAAGCAGGTGTTGATCTTCTTCTGTGGAGGCGGTGTTTATCCACACTATTACATCATAGAGTAGAACATTCCACAAGCTGTCGTTTTCGCAGACTGGCTTCAATATAAGCTGTTTTTAGACTAACAAAAAAGTTTTGAGTTCTGAAACGTACAGGATGTTTTTATAGTACAATGACCTCTTATATGTCAAAAGATCAAGGGAATTTTGGTTTCTCAATGACCCCTTTAAGGCCTGTTCACACCAAGACAAAAATTTGGTGAGGAAATTCATTGTGAAAACTGGCCAACCAATAAGATTTGCACTTTATTGCCCAGAGCTGCTGCTGCTACTTAAAACTGTGACTTGTGGCGTTCACAAACAGACTGTTTGCTAGTGAATAGCAGAGGAAGAATCCAGAACCGGCGCTCTTATTTCTATACTCTTGCTTCTGTGTTTGGTGTTGTTTCATAGCGAAATACAAAAATCTGAATGACTGTTTGAAAACATGTAAATACTCTTTGACTCCCTTTTTTCTCTGCAACAAGAAAGTTGTGCAGCACTGCTTTGTTTACCGGAGTAACTGGGGTAAACACTGTAGTAATGTTTTTTCTATCAGCGCCACCTACTGTCAGAGAGTGAATTTGCATTTTCATTAAGTCCGTCTGCCGTTTTTGACTCATTGGCCTGAACAGATAGATCACACATGAAAATCAAACTACTTTTGTGACTAACATTCATGTTTGTGTGAACTGGCCTTTACTTTCATAGCGGCAGTTTTTAGACAGGTAAGTGCCTCTTAATTGTTTTTGTTTTATTTTTTATTTTTTGCATGTTCCTGCTTGTTATGAACCCACAACAAGTGGTATTAGCTTTCTTTGAGGCACTTACAATTGAAATTGGTGGTGCCAAATATTTAAAGCTTATCACTTTTAATTAATTTTAAAAGAGACTGTCCATAGGTCATTTGTGCAAGCAGCTTATTATTATGACCTATACTTATATTTTAAATTTAAGCGCCCTCTAGCTAGAGTAAAAATAATGACAGTGTTGCGTATGTTGTCATCAAATAAGGTATGACTGTTGTTACCAACAATGATAATGCAGGTTCATTTACATGCAGTGTGTGGACTTTTTTTACCCACCATTTTTCTATGTCCAATTCACAACATTTACATTCATGCATTAGGCAGACGCTTTGGAAACCAATTTACAGTGGGTTCCCTAGTATCGAACCCATGATTGTTGTGCTGCTATAATGCAATGCTCTACCAACCAAGCTACACAAATCCCCAACTATAATGCTGATAACAGTGCACGATGCATTAATAAGAAAGTTTCTGTGGCATGTCCTGCTGTCGGTAGGGGCACTAGTTTAGTAAACGCTCCTATAGGTTGAATTTCAGGGAAGTGACAAATAGAACTTACATTAAACATACTGGGCCAGTTTAAATCAGTATTTTTAAGGTCATTTTGAGTTGTAGAGTTTTAGGCGATAAAGATGTAAAACTAGATATAACTTTAAGCAGAGTAAGTGATGTTTTCACACTAAAATCATCTTAGCACATTGTTTACATATTTTGGCTATACTATTAAAACGGACCCCATTCACTTCACTTGTAAGTACCTCATTGTAACCTAGATATTTATTTTTATTTTTGGTAATCAACATTTTGCCAGAAGTGCTATTGATTAAGTTTAACTTGTACTGAACCCGGGAATGTTCCTTTAATGAGTTAATTTACTGTAGAATCGATTTTAAATCACTGCTACACCTACCATTTATGTCCCAGACAATGTACTTCCCTCATTTTGAATAAGCGGCGTGTCTTTGCCAATGCCAATTGAGTACAGAATAGTAGAGTGTTTCTCACACTCTACGAACAGCTTTCATTTGGCAGCGCTGCACATGTGGAAAGATCTGATGGAAAGGAACTCATCAAAAAAGCACTTGAACGGCGCTGCTGATGTGGATCGTGTGCATTAAGCTACTGGCAGTGAAACACCGGCTGCCCTTCACACACTTGAGTCATCTTGGCTCCAGAGCTTTAACTCATCACCAGACTCCCTGAAGAATAACTTAACAGATATTTTACTGCTGCCTGGACCTTGGGAAATTAGTTTTGTAGAGCCAAATTTAGCCGCCCCCACTCTCTCTCCTTCATCATCTGCATTTTTTTAATAATTACCACTGACTTGCTCTGTTCCCTGCTCTACCATTCAGTTCTGCCGTCCTGTATTTCCTCACAGCGGGTGCAGGTGATAAGCTTCACAGAGAGTGTATTTAGTGCTGTTTGCGAAGGCTAGAATCACTATTATTACTGGTCACATTTAAGGTTAGAGGTTTGTTATGAACCCTAACCTTAGGTATTAAACCTCAACTTAATCTGCCCACACTGTTTGTGATACTGACATGATTGATAGGAGAAGTCTTCGGTTGCTTTTCTAAGCGGTCAGACCAGTAGTTTTCGCCTGGAGGACGATATAAAGGCTTAACAAAAATCAATAGATGACTTGTCAAGAGATCAGGAGCTGGATTTACATAAATCTTCTCAGGAAAGAAGTGAATTTGTTTCTTAAGATAAATTCTAAGAAGTTTGCATTCTTGAAAAATTAATAAGGTCTTAAAAAAATCTTAAGAATATCTTTATTTATTCATTTATTATTGCTATTATTTGTTTCAAATTTGAAAAAAAGAAAATGAGAGGCTTTGGTGTTGTTTTAAATTGTTATATTTTTTTTTTAACACTTGTGCTGTGCTGAAAATTCTAAAAAATAACTGGCCTTTTAAAATTGCTTGTAAATCTCTTGTTATGCTATTATTACCATATATCGTATTCAGTCTTTTTTTATCAACTTGTGTTCTTTCAATAAGCATAGGTTTTGTGTTTCTTTCTGGAGCAGATTGATCATAGAAACATTATTTGTAGATAATTTTGGCAATATTCACTCAAAAACCGAGGCCTGTGATTGATCTGCTTCAAAAAGAAAGGCAAAACCTGTACAAATCGCAAGAAAACAAATTGATAAAAAAATTGAATCCAAGATTTGGTAGTAAAATAGCGTAATGAGAGGTTTTTTTTGACTGGGAACACCACAAGTGTAATAAGGTGGGGGAATTCCTTAAAGGAACACTCCACTTTTTTGGAAATAGGCTCATTCTCCAACTCCCCCAGAATTAATAAGTTGAGTTTTACCGTTTTTGAATCCATTCAGCCGATCTCCGGGTCTGGCAATAGCACTTTTAGCATAGCTTAGCATAGATCAGCATAGATCATTGAATCCGATTAGACCAGAAGCATCGCGTTCAAAAATGATCAAAGAGTTTCGATAGTTTTCTATTTAAAACTCGACTCTTCTGTAGTTATATCGTGTACTAAGACCGGCGGAAAATGAAAAGTTGTGATTTTCTAGGCTGATATGATTAGGAACTATACTCTCATTCCGGCGTAATAATCAAGGAACTTTGCTGCCGTAACATGGCCGCAGCAGGCGCAGTGATATTACGCAGCGCCTGAAAGTAGTCCCCAGCTAGGTAACTAGTTATAATATAGCTGGGGACTACTTTAGATATAACTGTACACGATATAACTACAGAAGAGTCAAGTTTTAAATAGGAAAACTATCGAAACTCTTTGGTCATTTTTGAACGCGATGCTACTGGTCTAATCGGACTAAAAAAAGTACAAAAAAAGCATTACACTCTGTGTGAACAAAGTTAGTAAGTTTTAGTCCAATGTGATAACACAAAATAGCATTTTTTGGGAAAAGAAAAAAATCCACGCGTCAGTGATCACTGCTTTTGAACTTTTTGATCGGTCCTGTTTTGTCCATCACTGGGGAATATGTTCAGCCAAAAGGCCTCGCTGTGGTTTCCCGCTTGAAATGCGTGAGCTTTGCTTTGTCCAAGTTGAAGACCAGATGGTTAACCTGTTTCTCTGATATCTCATGCCTGTGGATTCCTCCACCATATGCAGACTTTGGCAGTTCACATCAAGGCCAGTCAGCTGGAAGAGATACGAGTCTAATTATACATTCAAAAACAGCTTGGAAAAAGTGGAGAAATTGGCCAAGTATGAAACATCATACGTGCTTCCGAAAACTGGCCTACAGATGAGCAGTTTATAGTCAGATAGCATTGTACCAGGTTACTTCCCATAATGTTTTACTGTGCTAAATATATAACACTTTTTCCAGGCCTGAAAGATGTTTTGTCTGAATGGTTTTGGCTGTTCCTCTGTGTTTTGTCTAGCGTCTGTGTGTTTGTTTTAGATCTAAGTTTAGTCTACGGTTGGCAATTGGAATTGAACAGATAGTCAGGCTTTGATTACGATTCCAAATCCAACACTGCGAGTAAAGTTGATCTTAGTTTCTGGCCTCTAGGCTTTGGATCAATCAGGAGAAAGAATGTGAGGCCAGCCACAATTCAATTGAAATTCATTTGGAAAAATGGACGTTATTAACTCTGCCAGCTTGGCTTTATATAAAACATTCCTTTGATCGGTGACACGTGTAATTATAGCTTATTAACTGCTTATTTGCTATCAACAGCTGTTTTCAGAGGCTTGTATTCATTAAGAACTGTTAGAAAGGTTGCAAAACTATTAATTTCTTACTTTCCCACCGGTTTTGAGAGTTAAATGCACTGATATGTTATTAACCTAAGCAGTTCTCTCTTCTTCATACTGTGATTCATTCTAGCAAATCAGTTCTTTTAGATGATTCGTGCATATGAACAGACTCAAACACGATTAATCTATATGCAAAAGTCACTGCACTGCACTTTAGTTCTGATTTGTATCTTATTTTTATGGCAAAATATTTAGTTAAATGCTTAGTGTATTACTGTTCTGTCTCCTTAATGGTCCTTTCTCTCATCTGACACATTAGAATTAATGATTCATTCTAGTGAATGAATTAGTTTGGATGCACTGAATTGTTTTGAAGTCTCTGGGCTGCATTTTATGTCAAAATATTTAGTTAAACGGTCTGTTTATTACTATTTTCCATTCAAATATGTTCAGTATACTGGAGTAATATATACAATAAGGGTTAGTTATATAAATTATTATAGTTTGTATTAGTTGTATTTACCAGATTATTAATTTGGTTGTGCACATATACCATGTTTTATTAGTTTATTAATAAAATTAAAATTGTTTTATCAATAATTGTAATGCTGCAATATTCTATATTGCAAATTTTGCATGTTAAGCAGACCATTTATTGTTATTGTTAATGAAATATTTTTTATTAATTGAAATAAAGCTGATGTTAAGTAAAATATAAATGAAAACCTAAACCTAAAAAATAAAAATAAAATGCTGCCTCTGAATCTAACTGAAATAAAAAAGTGTATTGTAAAGCGTATACTATAACTGAAGTAAATATAAGTCAAAGATGAATATAAATGTTAAAAAAAGATAAAATGACAAAAGCAAAATTACTCAAATGTGAAAATGATAATGAATACTGAAAATATAAAATATAAAAATCTAGTGTATAAATAATACCAAAATAATTGTGTTAATACACTCTCAGAAAAAAGGTACAAAATCTGTTCAAAAGGTACTATGTACTAAATATACACCCTTTAGAAGTAAATAAGGTACAAAAGTGTGCCCTTTGTACCTTTATTTTATAAGAATGCATTTCATAAGGAGTTCCCTCTAAATATAGGCAACTTTAAAGATCAAGCAGATCAACTTTCAGACATATATAAAGAACTGTGATTTAAATGTCATTGTGGCATGTTTCTGTGACAGACGTGTGTTGCATTGCCTCAATGACCCGCGGCGTAAGAGCACTGGAACGCTGTGCATTATGTCTTGCGCTGGTTTTCAAGAGAGCGGTTCATTTAGCATCAGCGCTCCACGGTCAGCCCGAATTAGCTTGGGGTCAATACATTGCCTAAACAAAGGACACATCCATAAACACTGGATTCTAGCCAAAGTCTGCTCTATTATTTATGGAGTGCTTGAATAAACACATGGGCTTGTGGGACCGATGGTCATCATCATCATGTTTTTTTGTACAGGAATCCCAAGTATGAAAGCCAGTGAATAGAGCCAGGGCTTCGAGTGGTTGGGATATTTGATGGGCAGCTTGGTAATGACCCATTACACCACAGCGGGAACCAAACCTCCCGGGACTCGTTCCAGCTGTGTGCACCAAATCCATAGATGCTGGCTGTATTGCACGCTACGTGTCCCTAGGGAACCACAATACGAATGGACCACCCAGAACCGCCGGATCGGTTGCAGAGCAAAGCAGGGGATCTAGCAGCGAATTCCCTCGGTGCCGTTCTCGAATCCTTAATCTTTCACGGTGTTTTCCTCTTTAAGCCTGAAGCTGATTGACTCTGTGAGCCGCTGCCGCTTGTGGCCGCTCAGAAAGCCTGCACTGAAGGTCACAGGAGGAGTAATTCAGAGCCCCTTCTGTAAAATCTGTTTACTCGGTCTGTCAACTCGTCTTGCAGTGGATTTTTAGTGCAAAACAGACCCTGGTTTAATATATTGATATTATGCAAACAGCTCGGCCTGAGCGTATTTATAGAGCAAAAGTGGGAGCCGTTCCACAAATACCACAGTTGTCACAGACGCAGTACTGGAATAATAATCATAAGAAACGAATGCATCAGCATCATTGTGCCAGCTGTTACAGTCTCCATTTATTCAGACTTTCCAAAATAAACATGTTGATATGAACTATAACAGATTATGACAGTCATCACGTTAAAACAGTTCACTATATTAGGGCTTTTAAGGTTGCATTCTCAGTATTTGTTACAGTAGTCAGCTTTAGTCTACTGTCTTTGATGGACTGAAAAGAAGAAATGGATCTGAGGAAGGCGGAGCCACAGAGCCACGCCCACCTATTACATAATCACCACAGACAGGTTTACTGACCGGACCACACTTTTACATAAAGTTGAACTATCAAAACAAACTCCAAACAAACTTTGTTTTGGCCTGAATTTGTTGGAAATGATATCACACCTATTTATTCTTTGGTTTTGCATGAAGTATATTCCCTTACGCAAAGAAAATATATATATATTCATTAAATATTAACCTACAGTATTTAATGTATATTGAAATGTTACAGATGAATATATTGTATTACAATGTATATAACATTACATAAAGAATTGCTACTTTTCATATATCGAAAAAAAAAATTTTTTATTTATATGTTAATTATACAGTTGTGCTCATAAATTTACATGCCCCTTGCCGAATATGCAAAATGTTAATAATTTTAACAAAATAATAGGGATTGTGAAAACTGCATGTTATTGTTTATTTAATACTGTCCTGAATAAGCTATTTCACATAACACATGTTTACATATTCTCCACAAGACAAAATAATAACCAAATTCATAAAAATGACCCTGTTCAAAAGTTTACATACCTCTTAATAATCTGTGTTGTTTCCTGTTGTAAACTTTTTGAATCGGATGATCAGGGTAAATTGTACTTATTTTGTCTTCTGGGAAACATTTAAGTAGTTATGTAGCTTCTTAAGTGCAGCACCAAATGAAAAAAATATAGGACCTTTAACAAAATAAGTACACATCATCATCCTGTTCAAAAGTTTTCACACCCCCGGCTCTTAATGCATTGTTTTGCCTTCTTGAGCATCAGTAAATTTATTTATTAATTTATTGACAGAATTCTTTAGATATCCCATTGATGTGAATTATTTTGGCCATGATAATCGTGTAGCGAAAAGGCGATGTTGTCGCAGCCCTAATTCTGACCACAAAACTCCTATTTGGCCAGGAAAAGTCACATGACGTAAAGTGAGCAAGCATAGTACTTTTTGCTTTTGACGTGGCATTTAGGTGTGAAATGGATAAATAGAAAATAGAAATAGAAAGCATGTTTCTGGCCTGGACTGGCAGAGAGGAACACTTTAAACTGGACGAGGCATAATGGATTGAGGCTGTGATTTGAACCCAGTTTGTTTTTATTTGTCTTGGATCAGTCTCGTAATGGTGTGGAACGTGGCCCCGGCTGAGTGTGTGTCTCTGCGAGGGTCTGGAGGGGTTTCGTGTAGCTGTCTTCTGTCAGGCCGAAGACATTTAGCTCCCTCGAGAGTGAGAGTCTGTGTATGTCATCATGACCCGGCCGTGAGTCAAACTGATCTCAGGTCAAGTCTGGAATACAAATCTCCTCGACTTACTGCACTTGCAAATACACACACACGCAAAAAACTACAGCAACACACAAATCTGCACAGCAGAGGGCTTTGCGTGTCATTCGTTCTCACATGAAGAAGAAGGGAAGGAGTCTGTCTGTCCCTGGACATGCTGTAAATCACTGTGGGATGACAGTCATGTGGATGACCACTGTCTGGAGCAAAAGCATTCAAAACAAATTAAAGTCATAATGTAATCCATCTGAAGACCAGCCCTCGGTACACTAAACTCGACTTTTATTATTACCGATGGATGGCATCTGATTCGCAGAACCAAAGTCAATAAGATGCCCTAAAATAACCAATGTACTGTATAGGTCACTGACACTCATTATTTATACATTATGTATAAATAATATCATAAAGTATAATGCGGTCATTGTAATCACAATTGTAATTTTTGCATTCATAAAATCTGTTGTGTTGAAATATACTTTCTAAAGGTGTAACAATGAATAGTTAAGTATTAAAATGTATGCAAAATATTATGAAATGCAATACAAGGTGAATTACAAGGCATTATTAAAGCTTAAAAAATACTTTTATAATGTATAACGACTTCAAGTATTACCACGTTAATTAAGTTGGTGATACAATATTAATACCATAATGGAGATCTAAGCTTCATTAAAAGCATGAAATTCTTGAAATAAAAATCGAATTAAATAGTTTGGCATAGTCGTTTATACCATTATAATAATATAATATATATTTTGCTTATAAAACTGCTTGAATCCTAATTAATTTTGTAGTGTGACCAACTTGCAGGGGCAAAAAAAAAAACTGGAAATTATGTAATTGATTTTTATTTTTTTTATATCGGGTAACTTAGTTCAAGTTGTCACTCAACATATACAGAAATATATAATCTTACATTTATAGATTTGTGCACTGGTTTCATGGTTTTTCATGCTACTTCTTGCATTTCTTGCTTGGTTTCTTTCAATACATTGCTGATGGCTTCCTGTGATAGTGCCGCATTCATAATCATTGAGCTTTTTGTTCTGATGCTTGTACTGTAAATGTTTCTGTAAGTAGTCTGTGTGGCTGTATGCTGGATTTTATGCACCTGTTGGTGCATGTAGCTGAAGCAGCCAAATCCGTAAATTAGAAATGGGCGTCCACATACTTTTGGCCATATAATGTGTATTAAATTCTTCTTGCAGCGCTTCATCTGGAATAAAAAATATACACCGGAGCCTGTTAATGTAGCGTTTATAAATGCAGTCTTGCATGCAAAAAAACGGCTTGCAGAGGAAAATTCTGCTTGGACTAATCCATCATGTCAGAGGGATCTGAGCCACCAAAGTTCCTTCCTAAAGAAAATTTCCTGTAGAGAAAGCATCATTTCACATAAACCCTCGCTTCCTCAGAAGGACCATCCTGAAGCTTAGCACAGAGCTATTAATCGAGATTTTAGGGACGGGAATCCATGAATCCTGAAGACAACCTTTGGAAATGTTTTGCTCCCATTCTCTCATCGTTTGTGCTCATTCTTGTGGAGGAGGCTTGACACGGACGTGAAATAGAGAGCAAGGGAAGACAAGAGCTTAATATAAACGGTTTTTTCCCCTTAATATTTCTCCTCATTATCTTTCAGTTTATGACTGGCCTATGAACCAGTTTCCTAAACGGAAATCTACACAGTAAAACTGTTCAGCCCCACACTGACCTAAAGAGAAAAGATTAATCGCGTCAATGCATTTAACTGTTACTTTATGAACTTATATAACATATTATATTGCTATTTATTTAAATATAATATGTGTTCGCTTTGAAACTATGTGGAATAAATCAAGCGTAATATTCAGTAAACAATGAATTTAAAACCAAATAGTATGCATTATGGTACAGTCACATTAGTGAAACGCATTAATCACTTTCCCAATTGCATGAATTGCATGACTAGATTTTTTTTTCCAATGAAAATTTGACCAAAAATGCAAATTCTGTCACCTTTACTAACCTTCGTATTGTTTTATACATGAATTTCTTTCTTCTGTTGAACATAAAAGAATATATTTGTTGATAACCAAACAGTTGACGGTAGCCATTGGCTTCCATAGTATGGGGAGAAATATTATGGATGTCAATGGCTGCCGTCAACCCTTTAATTACCAACATTCTTCAAAACCTTCTTTTGTGTTTAAAGAAAGAGAGAATTCTGGGTGAACTGTCCCTTTAAATGTGATGCAGCAAACATTCTAAAGAGTTGTGCATCACACTGTTGTCACATGACCTCATTACGTTTATCATCTCAGTATGCATAAACTTAAAAAAAAGAAGTTGAGTCAACTTAAAATTTTTAAGTCAACCAGCTTCAGCAGATTATTGAGTTTTCTCAACTTGTCATTTTAAGTTTATACAACAAAAATTTGAGAATCTCCCAGAAAAATAAGTTGAGCAAACTCAAAAATCTGCTGAAGCTGGTTGCCTTAATATTTTAAGTTGGTTCAACTTTTCTTTTCTTTTTTTTACAGTGTTGTTTTATAACATTTCGAGCTCAACCTTTTTAGCCAGTTGCAAGCTAGTTTGTGTCAAATAGAAAACAAAAATGCAGGCAAAGGAGCGCAGCGGCAGTCCACGGATGTGATGAGATCCAGCAGAGAGCTCTAAAGCTATCTGCCGTGCCACCCAGACTCCCTCTTGATCTTTTCCAAATCAGTGAAACATCTGCGAAGAATGAAAGCTTCACCATTAATGCAGACTCAAGCGTGGCAAGCACTTCAAGTGCTTTTGAGATAAACTTGACACTTTTATCAGCGTCCAATAACGAGATATCAGAAACAGTTTTGAGAACAAAGAGCCGCTCGAGTTAACACAATTTGTGCTAAACGTGTTTCTCAAACCAGCTGATGGCTTCCATATTTGAGATCCTTTGAGCTTCTAGACATTTAATGCATTAGATTCTCTTCTAACAAGAATCAGGTTCTCTTTTACCTTCATTCAATACGTTACATTCATTTAAATGTTTATTTTGAGTATAAGACAGCATTCAGTAGACATTCTTATGTGAGAATACTTTGGTCGTTCTCAGATCTGATGTGCATTTGCTTTAGATATTAGTTGAAATACACAGTCAAAAGATTCTGTATGTTTTTTAAAGAAGTCTCTTCTGCTCAAGCCTGCATTTATTTGATCCAAAGTACAGCAAAAGCAGTAATATTGTGAAATATTTTTACTATTTAAAATAACTGTTTTCTATTTGAATATATTATAAAATGTCTTTTATTCGTGTGATTTCAAACCTGGATTTTTAAAATCATTACTTCACATGATCCTTGAGAAATCATTCTGATCATTAATCATTAATAATTCAATCATTAATCACTCAAAAACATCATCATCATTATTATGTTGAAAACAGCCGAGTAGATTTTGTTCAGGTTTCTTTGATGAATAGAAAGTTCAGAAGAACAGCATTTATCTGAAATGGAAATCTTTTGTAACATTATAAAATGTCTTTATCATTACTTTTGAACAATTTAAAGCATCCTTGCTAAATAAAAGTATTAATTTCTAAAAAAAAAAAAAAAAAATACTGATTTCAAGCTTTTGAATGGTATAGTGTATAAGCTTACACAAGCTTTTTATTTCAGATAAATGCTGATCTTTGGATATTTCTGTTCATCAAAAAATCATAAAAAAATACTCAAATGTTTTAAATATTGTTAATAATAATAATAATAATAATAATACATGTTTGTTGAGCAGCAAACCAGTTTATTATTATGATTTCTGAAGATCATGTGACACTGAAGACTGCAGTAATGATGCTGAAAATACAGCTGCGCATCACAGAAATACATTACAGTTTAAAATATTTTCAAATATAAAGCAGTTATATTAAATAGTAAAAACATTTCACAATATTACTGCTTTTGCTGTATTTTGGATCAAATAAATGCAGGCTTGGTGAGAAGAAGAGACTTTAAAAAAACTGTTCAAAAACTTTCGACTAGTGTAACTGAGATAAAGAGACGTGTTGTTCTTTTTCTTTCAGATTCGGACCTGAGCATGAGGACGCTTAGCACCCCCAGTCCCGCTCTCATTCTGAAGTCAAACCCTCCTCAAACCGTCCCAAACGGCCATGAGACGTCTTCCACGTCTTTTACCGTCACTGGCGAAACAGTGGCGCTGGTTCACCCGCCTCCAGGCTCTCGCTCACGGCCTTCCAAAGTCCCTGCCACCGCCCTCATCGATACCCTGCCCGACCCCGTGTTATTACAGGTGCTGTCTTACCTGTGCACCCCGCAGCTGTGCCGCTGCGCTCGAGTGAGCCGCCGCTGGTATAACCTGGCCTGGGACCCGCGGCTCTGGAGCACCATCCGTCTGACCGGAGAGCTGCTGAGCGCTGACAGGGCCCTCAAAGTGCTCACCCATCGCTTGTGTCAGGACACTCCTAACGTCTGTCTGACCCTGGAGACGCTGGTGGCCAGCGGCTGCCGGAGGCTGTCTGATCGAGGGCTGCGTGTGGTCGCTCAGTGCTGTCCAGAACTGCGGCGTTTGGAGGTCGCAGGCTGCTATAATGTGTCCAACGAAGCAGTGTTTGATGTGGTATCCCAGTGTCCCAGCCTGGAACATCTAGACGTATCAGGTAATACTGACAGACTTTGCAGCTGGTGAAGCCAGTTGGGTGAATCTCATGAAACCTGCCAAGAACATGTGATAAAAGAAAATAATTCACTCCAGTTGAAAAAAAGGCAATTAGAAGAAAATAAAGCCTATTTTAGGACCTTTAAAAAGATCATCATAAAAAAAATAAAAATAAAATGCATCATTAAAGGGGTCATCGGATGGCCGTTTTCCACAAGTTGATATTTTGGCTTTTCATTTGGGCATTTACATTATGGTAATGAGAAAAAAACCATGGTCCTTAATGGAATTTATTTTATATGTGATTTAATTCAAATTAAAAGGGAAAATTAGAAAATACATTTTACAAGAAAATTATTTTATGACAATTTATTTTCATTCTCTTAGTGAAAAATGCTGATATATTATGTCAGTATTCATTATATATAATATATTTTATAATATGTAATGTATGTGCATCATTAAATAATGATGGTTTTGAAAAGGGGTTGTGGGAGCTTTGGCTTTTCAGCAGGAAATTTACATTATGGTAATGAGAATTGGGGGAAAAAATGAAAATTGAAATGAAGTGAAAAAAAGCTATTTATTTTTCTTTTTGCCCTTTAATTTTGGGGTGAAATATGGCCTCTGAATATTCTGAACAATATCGGTCAAGAATATATGATAAGAGGAAAATATTTCACTTCAATTGAAAAGAGAAAATGAGAAATTATATTTGACAAGAAATTAAGCCTATTTTAGAATCACTTTGGGTTATGGAAACCCATTTTTTTTATATTTTTTTTTATATTATGTTTATGGGAATTTGGGTGAAAATTTAAATGAAAAAATGGCACAGTGCAAACAAACAAAGAAACAAAAAAGAAATCCATGAAACGTAATGCAAATTTTATATATATATATATATATATTTTTATTTTTTTTTTGACTTTGGGGTGAAATATGACCTCTAAACATTTCTTCATGAGATTCACCCAGTTGCAATTCATATTTATTTATTTTTAGTAAATCTCATACTTGAGGTGAGATATTATATGTGAAATAATACCACAATACCATGCATTGTTGTAGATTTGCATGAGATTTTTAAGATTTTCAGAATTCTAAGTATTGCACCACAGGTGCATTTATCACATGTTTATTTATCATATGCATTTGCATGGCACATCCATTGCCTGGTCAACGAGTAAAACATGTTATGTCTTGATTATTTTTAAGAGCTCTTATGATGAATTAGCTGCCATTAAGCATCAGAAAGCCATGTTTGGTTGTGGATTTATTCAGGGAGTAATTCAAAGTGGTGAAGTTTTTCTGAGAAGGCTGGGAAAAACATTATGGGATCTAGGAATCTCTGCCAGTCTTTCAGTCTTTCTCTGGGGGAAGGTGAGGTCTGCTCGGTTTTGAAAGATGGACTGCTAACCTCAACCAAAGAGCAAGAGTCCGTCTGCTGAGTTCATTGTACGAGTCACACACTGTACAGTTATTCATCATGCAGAGGGCACAGCATGCGTTCTGCTTTCCACAAGTAATACGCCCTTTGTTGCAAACGTTTCCTGAATTTCCTGCGGTTACATTTACTTTTAAAAGCAGGTGGTATAACTTTAATAGGAGCAAAAACAGATACTGCCTGGTTTTTGTTCCATATGAGGTTTCTGGGTTTTATTTCTTTATTATTTTTCTCTGTTTTGTCCTATTTTATTTGGCCTATATTCACTGTATTTCATTCATTTACCTCGATTTGAAAACCTGATGTAGGCTCTAAATTTCAGAATTTTAAAATAATTTTATTAGACTGTTTTCCTGTTTCCCATGTGACATTTCCTTTTTCTCAGCGGTCTTTGCAGTTCCAATGCAGGATCTTGATTTATTGCTTGATAAAGGACCAAAACAACAGGAACTGATGCTCATACGTATGTTTAAGGACATCTAAAAAAACAAGAAATGGTCTGATGGCTTTTATATAAGACAGGAAGAGTAAATAATGTTCCCCTGTATTAAAAGGTCAGAACAGTTATGTGGACAGAGCATAGTTTAAACTGTACAGTGGACAAAACACAGCTTATAGTTATAATTTGTATTCATTTAGTATAATAACCAGGGGTGCACATAAGTTTTTCATCCTGGAGCACCTGGAGATTTGATTTGGTCCTTACATTGCCATTGTGTGACCCATAACTATAAAAGTTAATTAATAATATTGATAATAATTTAATTTCACTTTATTTATTTTTTTAAATAAAATAATAAAGTGATAATACTATTATATTTTTTAATTAAAAGGGAGTATTAAATAAAAATACAATTATTCTATAGTAGACTTAAAAAGAAAATGCTAATATTTACTTATTTTTTTAATGAATTTTCATCATTTTCAAACATAAAATCAGCAAGCTTTTATTTTGGCGGGTTGCCTGCAAATAAGTATATGCACTGCCAGGAATGAAGAGTGTCTGTGAATGAAATGTCATGAAATCTTTTGCATTGTGCTTTGAAAACGGCGCAGCTCGAATAGAAATCTTATACAGTATTACAGTTTGACAATCTAAAATGGTAATGTGCATGGTAACAGTTTGTTAACCATGTCGGTATGATGCAAATGAGCAGTCTGAACTTATGTGCACACCTGACTTCAAGCCTAGCAACATCTTAGCAGCCACCCAGAAATCTCTAGCAGTCTAGCAATGTCCACTTATTTAATTTACCTGATGTCTATAATCTTTAAACTCGACATGAAATGGATTTTTTTTTAAATGCATCTTATTGATTTTATTTTGAACCAATTATCCATGCGTTTCATTTAAAAAATTAAAATAAAAAAGCAAGTTTGTATTTTTCAATTAGTATATAACTCAATCTTTCAGTGAAATGACAAACTTTTCTATGATGTCGGACTCCAATCATTTTGTTCGCCTAAACCCCGCCCCTTTCTTACAGTCAACTGTAAAATTCCATTCAGTTCTGCTGTCATCCAATTAACAATCGATATGCATTTATTCCTTTTCGCTATTCCGTTTCACTTGAAATACAGTGTGTCACGATATGGAAGAACAGATCTGTCGCTACTTTATTTAAATCTTTTTTAGTTGTCAAGCAAGGCTTTCTCAAGCCAATCCATTTGTTAAGCCTTGACATATCGAACACTGTTTCCAGGTCCAAGACCTTAGTACATTTCAGTTGAAAAGGTTTTATATTAGCACCCTTTCTGTTCGGACCTGGTAACGGTAACGTGTTGGATCAGACTTAACAACCAGATATTCAAAGTTTGTCCTAAAGAACTAAACTTTTCTAGTCATAAACTGTAATTATGATAATATCTCCTCCTTTTTCCTAAGGCTGCCCTAAAGTGACCTGTATCAGCCTGACGGAGGAGGCGTCTCTACAGCTCACACCTCTACATGGACACCAGATCGGCCTGCAGTACCTGGACATGACAGACTGTGTATCACTGGAGGACGAAGGCTTGAGGACCATTGCATTTCATTGTCCACGTCTCACACACCTCTACCTGCGGCGCTGCAGCCGGCTAACAGACGAGGCCCTGCGACAGCTAGCACTGCACTGCACCGCTTTACGCGAGCTTAGCCTCAGCGACTGCCATCTGATTGGAGACTTTGGCTTACGTGAGGTCGCTCGCCTGGAGGGCCGCTTACGCTATCTGAGCGTGGCGCATTGTATGCGCATAACAGACGTTGGACTGCGTTATGTAGCACGCTACTGTCCGCGGCTCCGATACCTGAATGCACGGGGATGCGAGGGGCTAACGGACCAAGGTTTGAGCCACTTAGCTCGCAACTGCCCCCGATTGCGGTCTGTAGATGTTGGACGCTGCCCGCTGGTGTCGGACGCCGGGCTGGAGGCGTTAGCACGTTGTTGTGAAGGGCTACGGAGGCTGAGTCTGAGGGGCTGTGAGAGTTTGACAGGGAGAGGGCTCATGGCGGTAGCAGCGGGATGTCCCGAGCTGCAGTTACTAAACGTACAAGAGTGTGAGGTGCCACCTGAGGCACTTCGACTGGTCCGACAGCACTGCAGACGCTGTGTAATCGAACACACCATACCTGCTTTCTACTGAGGGGACAGGTTGGGGACGCCAGAGGTGTCGACCTCTGAAAAACAGATGTTTATACTTTTTGCATTCCTACGACTGCCTGATGAGACGCAACAAGGTGGATGCGTCTCAAAACCTAGTGCAGGGGTGCTTAGTCCAAGGGTCACCAAACATGATCCAAACTTGCCTCAACACACCTGCCTGGAAGTTTCAAGTATACCTAGTAAGACCTTGATTAGCTGGTTCAGGTGTGTTTAATTAAGGTTGGAGCTAAACTCTGCAGGACACCAGGGGTGCTTCTCAATATCCCTCCTCTTTTCCTCGCTCCTCCGTCCTCCATCCTATGACTTGGAAACCAATCGAGCTCAGCCATATTGTAGGACATCTCAATTCTCTTAATTGCACCTGAGGATCGAGGAGTGAGGAGGCATCCTGAGAAGTCATGAGCGAGGATACACAGGTGTATCCTTTGCAGAATTGTTTTATTGACTAAACGTGACACACGTATAAATTCTCCTCCCCCTTCACGTCTGCACTAAGTGCTAACCATGGCAGAGAATACAAACACATATAAGTGTGAGTATTAAGCATGAAGTTATTGTAAATGTGGGTAAAATTGGTGTTCTTGCCACGGTTTATTAATTGTTATTATAATTTCCATTATTGTTTACATGTACAAGCTACAAACGTATGTCAAATTACAACAACTGTAGTAGGACAGTTGCAGAATTAAATCAAAGCACAATGAAAAATAAACAAATACTATACAACAAATAAAAAGCAGTTAGTAACTGGGAATAATTCATTGTTAATAATAACTGGTAATATAAAAAAAAAAAAAATACGGACAAATGTGGTATTTTGTGGAGGTTGAAGATATTACAATATAAATAATAATCTCTAATGTTCAAGAATCCCGGCGTGCAAGCTAAATCAGGTTTAGAGTCAGCATTAATTGACGACATTTTGAAGTGACGCTAAAGGGAGCGAGGATATATAATTTCACTTGATTCAGTTTCTCTGTCCTCGTGTCTTTTCCTTGCGTCCTTCCCTCACATTCTGAAGAGGTGGAGCTAAGACTCAAGGAAAGGAAGCAAGGAAAGGAAACCTGGATGCACAAATAAGAATTGAGAAGCACCCCGGCCCTCCAGGACTGAGTCTGGTGACCCCTGGCTTAGTCCTTCTCCTGGAAGGGCACTCATGCAGAAGTTAGCTCCAACACACTTGACCGAATCTAATCTAGTAATCCTGACTGTAATTGGTTGGTTCAGATGTGTTTAAATTGGGTTGGAGCTAAATTCAGAGGCCTTCCAAGAGCAGGACTGGACATTCTTTACCTAGTTAATCAATTATCTGTCTCCTGCAGCGGTTCTCAATTCCAGTCCTCGTCTACCCCCGCTCTGCACATTTTCTGTTTCTCTTATCGATTCAGACGTTTGTTCTATTCGACTGTAAGTGCCCTTGTGAAGTGGACATCACAGGATATTCCACCATGATTCCAGTTCAAACCGAACATATATGTTCCATTCAAAGGGCATTGAAGTGTGGGAGAAGTGAATTTAAATTTTATTTATTTACAGAGGTATATTATGTCACACTTAACACTTCTCTAGTAAGTTTCCTCTTTGAAGACGCAGCACAAATCCGTGAATGAATGTCCCAAAGTGAAGTAAACTTCAACGGATTTCCCGTGCTCAGGGAGTAGGGAGCAATGGACTCTGTGTAGGGACCATGCCAATCGGAACACAGTTCATGCACGGAGATCACTTCCAACGAGCTGATGATCTGAATCAGGTGTGTTAACAAAGAGAAATATGCAAAATATGCAGAGCGGGGGTACGTGAGGACTGAAATTGAGAACTGCTGGTCTACTGCAGTGTTTCCTAACCCTGTTCCTGGAGGCAGACCAACAGTATACATTTGGGATGTCTCCCTTATCTGTTCCATCCAATTCAAGTCTAGGAGTCACTACTAACAAGCAGATGAGTTTGAATTAGATGTGTAATTATGAAGAGTTTAAAAATGTGTACTGTGTCTTCACAAACAGGTTTGGGAAGCACTGGTCTCCTGCCGACTGAAATTCTGGAGCATCTCAAGGGTGTCAAACCCTGCTCCTGAAGGATCAATGTTGTGCAGAGTTTAGCCCCAACACACCTGTCCAGAAGTTTCTAGTAATCCTTAAGACCTTGATTAGCTTGTTTAATTCAAGTTGAAGCTAAACTCTGCAGGACAGTGCCCTCCAGGTGCAGAATAGGTCACACCTCACCTTGTGAGTCAACTTGTCATCTACTGCAGTGTTTCCCAAGCCTGTTTCTGGAGGCACACTAACGGTACACATTTTGGATGTCTCCATTATTTGACCATTCATTTCAAGTCTTGGAGTCTCTGCTAATGAGCTGATGAGTTGAATCAAGTATGTTTGATTAGGAAGAGTTCGAAAATGAGTACTATGTCTCCATGAACTGGATTGGGAAACTCTGGGACAAGTCAGTGGTATCAAACCTGCTCTTGAAGGACCACTGACCTGCAGAGTTTAGCTCCATCACTCCTGCCCAGAAGTTTCTAGTGATCCTAAAGACCTTGATTCAGATGTATTTTAATTTGGGTTGGACTTTAATGGAAGGTGGCCCTCCGGGAGCAAGATTGGACACTCCTGACCTAGTGAGTTCACTCGCTGTCTCCTAAAGTGTTTCCCTACCTTGTTCCTGGAGGCACACCAACAGTACACATTATCTGACCTGTCTATTTCGGTTCTATGTCTCCATGAACTTGTTTGGGAAACACTGATCTCCTGCCGACTGAAATTCTGGTGCAACTCTTGCTCCTGGAGGATCACTATTCTGCAGAGTTTAGCTCCAACACACCTGCCAGGAATGTTCTAGTGATACTAAATACCTTGATAAGCTTGTTCAGATGTGTTTAATTCAGGTTGGAGCTAAACTTTACTGGAAGTTGGCCCTCCGGGAGCAGGACTGAACACACCTGACCTAGTGAGTTGACTTGCTGTCTACCGCAGTGTTTCCCTGCCCTGTTTCTGGAGGCACACCAACAGTGTGCATTTTGGATGTCTCCCTTATCTGACCAATGAATTTCAAGTTTTGGAGTATCTATTAATGAGCTGATGTACTGTGTCTCCACTAACAGGCTTGGGAAACACTGGTCTCCTGCTTACTCTGGGGTCTCAAACTTTGTTCCTATGGGGGACACTGTCCTGCAGAGTTTAGCTCCAAAACACTTGCTAAGAAGTTTGTAAAAACCTTGATAAGCTTGTTCAGATTTAATTTTAATTTGTTCAATTTGGGTTGGAGCTAAACTCTGCTGGAAGATGGCCCTCCAGGAGCAGGAGCAGGATTGCACACCTCTGTCCTAGTGAGCCGACTTGCTGTATACTGCAATTCTGGGGCAACTCAGGGGTGTCAAATTCTGGTCATAAAGGGCCATCTTCCTGCAGAGTCTAGCTGTAAACCTAATTTAATAAAGTTCTTCAGGATTACTAAGAACCACTGGACAGGTGTGCTGGAGCAGGTTGGAACTAAACTTCAGGAACCCTACAGGAGCGAGGTTTGATATTAATGGACACATAAACAGCATCTTAAGCATAACCTTGTAACTGATTTAAGATGGAATTTATAGGCAACAACATCAGTAGCAGTTACTTGTCATGCAAATAGTGCACCACACATCAGACTGACATAACACTCACAATTTTGGCAGTAGCATGTCAAAGGAAGGTCCTTAGGTTTTGAGACACATCTGGTGCGCAATGTTGCTTCTTGCAGAGCTGTACCATGCTCTTGTAATTAAAAAAACAAACAAACTACATGACATATAGCATAATATTTATCACATGAAAGAGATGCATTATTATCACTGTACGTCACCAGTAAGCTGGTGTTTCCTAGGTGTCTGAACTATGTTTATTTAGATTGATTTATGTTTTGTTTTCTACAAAAGCTATTTAGCTGGTTGTCTATGTCCAGAGTCTGTCCATTACATTACATTACTTTAAAACTTTTAATAATATACTACTTGCTTTTTCCAAAGAAGTGGTGAATAAGATGAATTTTCTTTTTGGGTGAACTATTCTTTTAGTTCTTTTAAAATCTTACTAGTTTTCTTCAGAAAACTGATATCTGATTTCAAGAGACTGTCTTGGTTCAAAATAACTAGGAAAATATGGGCATTTGCACTTTAAAGGGCATTACTGACAATCTCAAAATAATCTTTTACATTTTTTATTTGATATCCCAGATAACGCTAGTCAAGGATTACATGAGATTTGTAAATGTTTCATTTTGTGAAAGCAATATGTTGCTGCTAAAAACACTCAATAAAGGGCTACTTATTTAAAATCAAATGTTTTCTTTCATTTGTTGTATCTATGAACAATTGGGAAAGTGACAAGTCATATTCAAACAAAGGACGTTTCCTTTGGTCGATGTAGTGCAGTGAATAGTGACACTATCCTTCGAAGAAAACCGCTTCCAAACAGGAAGGTTGAGGTATCCAGATGCATCCAGATGTCAGTTCTTTGAGAGATTAGCTATATTTGAATGAGATATATCTTTAAGATGATCCAAAGTCTTGCTTGTTTACACCAATGAGCTCAATGACACTTAATGGATCCCCCCCCTAAATAAATCCTTAGTAAGAGCCATCAACAGCTGTACCTAAGAACATCTTGAGTCAGATGTGCATTACCCTCATGATAACCATAATCATAACTTATTTCAGTTGTTAGTATGAATCACCACTATACAAACAAATGGATCATGAAATGGCAAAGATGAAATCAATTACTCAGCGAGATGGATGGTAAATATGTGGTTGTTGTTGCAGCTGAGTCACACAAAACCTCATTTTGCTTGCATGGGTAGGAAAAAAAACTATTTGTATATGAAAAAGTGTAATATGCAGACATAATGTAGTGTTGTCAGTGTGCACGGGTAGGAAAACACTATCCGTTTATATGTTAAAAAGTAACTTGCTGACATGCCAGTGCTTGTTCATTAAAGATTAGTACAATTAGTAAGAGGCTGTATCTAATATAAAGCTAATCAAATCGCTGTCATGTGGTTTCCACGTGACCTGGTCTGGTGAAATGGTGTCATCTGTAAATGAATAGAGGACACAGCCTGAAACAAAGCTTAGTTGTGTTGTGCATATAGCTGTAAGTTGTTGTTCCGTGGTCATAGTCTACAGTGTGTTATGAATGAATCGGGTAATGGTAGAATACGTCCACTCTCGCTGATTCAGTGAGTTAATGGTGATTGTGTTTCTGTCTCTGCAGTTTGTCCTGGCAGCTGTATTATCTGCTGCTGCCCTCTGTTGGTTAATGTCTGTTTCTGCACTTAATTTACTCTCATAATGGAGTACTTGTATACTACTTCCATGCACAAGTATTTATGTAAAACGACATACAGTATGGAACAATAATTTGTTACACTGTTGTCATTAAACCTCTTTATGTGGCATGTGTCATGCAGCGAGGTAATCTCAGAAATTGATATGGATATTTTGCATTTTTAACTAAAATTGTAATAAAAAAATGTCAACTTTAGGTAATCCAGTAAAATAATGAGTCAGGAAAGAGATGTTAAAATTCATTAAAAAAAAAGAAGAAAAGTCCATTCATAACACTCAGTCGAGCACATGTGGGAAATAATGTTCTGTATAAAGAGTTTTGTAATTTTATTACATCTTAGATCATCCTGCTGCATACAAAATGTTCTGAACAGTTTTCATAGAGCAAAAATGGTATAGTCTGATATTCTGAAGTTATATTAGAGAAGCATTAATAATAATAATTATTATAATAATAACAATTAAGTGACATTTTAATTCAGAAAAGCAATGTTTTTTTTTTGTTTGTTTTTTTAAGCTGTAGTCCGTAAGTTTTGCCTCTTTGTCGCCATCTATGTTTGAAAACCTGTAATTGCAGTCACTTGCGGAATTATCTTGCTTGCGTGGGTTGTGCTCCGGCGCGGCTCCAGCGCGGATGAATCTAATGTTTTGAGGAGTATGTGTAGCTGTCAGTCACCCCGCAGGTGTGGATATTTACTGTTATTAGCAATCACAGATTAGTCCATGTCTTGGAATATATGACCCAAATAAGAATTTTCACTGTATATCGCCATCTGAACGAGTAAGTAACAAGTCAGTCACGTTTGTTCTGACCAACTGAGGACAAAAGCATTACAATAAATCGCGCTTCCATTTAATCTAATGATCCATTAGCTATCAAACCGTGCAAATTATTATTATTGTTATACTTTATTCTCAAATGAACAACATCAGAATTGCATCACTATGAGTAAAGTATTAGCGTGTAGATTTCAATTTTTGTACAGTTTAACCTAATTGTCATGCCATTCAAATTTCATATTAAGAAATTCTTTTAACCCAAAAAGCAAACTATGCTCTCTTCGAAATGGTTTTCTTTAAAATACAAATCTTGTGTAATCCCAGGCTATCTGTAATCAGAAGCACATTTAAAACTGGAATATAATTTAATTTCAGTCATGTGTATTTCATAAACACATAATCCTTTCTGGATTACAATCCGCCATCAAAATGATACATTTAATTATTTTAGCTGCTGTGAGAAAAGGCTATAAACGATCCGCCACCTGCAGGATCCTCACATAAGAGAGCCTAGTAGCCGGGAAAACTTCTTTATGTTTACAGACATGACGTAATGACGCAGCTCAAATTTCCCGCGAAAACCTACTCGTGCCACTCAAATTAGAAAACATTATTATAAACTAACAGTTGTGAATCGGGATAAAGTAACGAAATAGTTTTGAACACTGGCTGGTTTTGTACTTGCTCAAATATTGATTTCGGATCATTTTTAACCAAAATAGTTACGGACTGCAGCTTTAAATGTCATATAATTCTTAGTATTATTGTTATTAGCACATGTATCAGTGACCCTAAAAATGCTAACATAAACCTTTTTGATGTCTACTAAGTTTGAAAGAAAGACATGATCACAGTCTTTTAGATTTTGTTTTAATAAATAAATTCAAAATTGCAATATTGAGAAAACCAGAAAAAGGCACTTAAAAAAGCTACTCAAGCTAGTAGACTGGGTGTTGTGGCAGGCCAGCTTTTTATCATCCTTCAGCTTGACATTTATTACATTAAGCATTCCTGTAGATTTAAATGACTGCATCTCCTGATTACATTCAGTTAAAATAATTCAAATTAAAGGGTCATTGTACCTTTGAGCATATGATATGAGCATTTGAACACAAAACTACTCTAATTCTTCTTTTTTTCAAGATAATTATCCTAACAAAGAGCTTTATCTCTGATTTCAAATATGCAAATTACAACATCCTTTTTTCCCCCATTTAAAATAGTGCTGTCAAAGGATTAATCGCATCCAAAATAAAGGTTTTTGTTTACATAATATATAAGTGTATACTGTGTATATTTATTATGTATATATAAATACATTTAAGAAAAATGTTATATTTATATATTAAATATATATATATATATATATATATATATATATATATAAATGTGTATACATACAAATATTTTCTAAATATATACTGTATGCGTGTGTATTTATATATACATAATAAATAAATACAGTACACATACATATACTATGTAAACAAAAACTTTTATTTTGGATGCGATTAATCGTTTGACAGCACTAATTTAAAATATACTAATTGAAAACATATTTGAAATCTGTAGGTATCAATAATTGTGCTCATTTCTAATGAGCGGTTTAAGAACATTTGGCTACAAACTACAGGATATCACCTGAATACACTGATACTCATCAAGAGCCACATAATAATTCAACAAATAATCCTTCATAACATATAAAATACACAGACATTTTCAGCTGAACACAAGACATGTGCCATAATGATTTTCTAAGAGCAACAATAAGTGGGAAATAAGTTGCAAACACTAAAATCTAAAATGTTTTTGGCATGTAATGCAAGATGCGTCTGACAGTAAATGAATATGCATAGATTATTAGCATATCAAACCAAACTTACATCAGCCCAAAAAAAAAAAAAAAAAAATCACATATACAACGGTCAGATAGTTTCTTATGCCAACATATGACTGTTGAAGAAGTTTGAATGCAGAAAGAACATGATAGAATATAAATTCATATGATGATTTTAAATGGCATTTGATGAGTTTTTGCAATTTTTGGGGTGGGATTCAAAGATTCCTTTGCACCGCAACACTTGATGCAAAGGCACAAATATCTGTTCAGTTTGAAAAGAGCGAATGTGTGAATGTACGCAGGGTTTAAAAGAAGAAAAACCGATGTAGATAAAAAGACTATACAAATTGTACACGTTTGCAAGGGACGAGAAGCAGCCAGTCCATCATAAAATACTGCTACAAAGCTACAATACTGTTCTAAAAGAATGACATACAATGAGAAAATAAACAATTTAAAGGAAAACTGAAGATATCTGCAAACCTATCCCTTCCAAAACATTCTCATGTGATACCCATGTCCATTATTTGCCTTCATATTTGGGGTTGATCACAGTTGTGACGGCACTCTTGTAGATGGGGTTCTCTCCCTGAGAAACACACAAAAATCAGATTTTAAAACTAAGAAACCAATATACAGCACAATTCAACTTCTACGTGTCATCTAAATGCATTTACACCCCAAGAAAGTGCAATAAACCTTGAAATAAAAAAAAAATCAACATGCATTGCTTATATATATTTTAACGAACATATTAATATCCAGTGAAGAAAACCAAATTATTAAGTGAAACGCTCATTAAATATGACACAGCACTGTCAGATGCTCATGCTGTAGCTGATTAGTGAGTAATATCATAAACACTTCACTTTATAAATATATCAAGATTTTAAGATATCAAGGATGGAATATTATATATATATATATATATATATATATAATGAATGGTGGTCAGGTACAGAAACACACACACACACACACACACACACACACACACACACACACACACACACACACACACACACACACACACACACACACACACACACACACACAGAGAAAAAAGGCCATGCAGAAAGAGGAGAGGTATACAAACTTATAGAGCCACAACTTTACGTCCATAGTTTGGGTTCTTGAATTTATTAATAGGGCTCTTGTAAATTGGATTCTCTGTCTGAGAGTGGACAGGGACAGACAACAGATCAACCACAGATGAAGCAAAAGAAGAGCTGAAGTTATGGACAACAAATGGAGAATAACAAGGATGGAGATCATAGAGAGATGGAGAGAAGATTTCATGAGCATCAAGGGAAAAGGAGCCAAAGCATGCATATGGAGCATAAATGAAGATGGAATAGAAGGTTTAACAAAAAAATTAAAATGAAATAAATGAGTCTTTTATCTCATCAGCTGCCACTAAAAACCTTGTATTTAAGTCTGAAGTTCACTTTGATTAACTTAATAATTCAGAAATCAACTATTTATCTTATAAATTATTATACAAAATTTAATAATGCATTAACAATGAATCTTATAAATTAGAATACAAAATATTTAAGTAAATTACACTGGTTTTTGATAAAGTTGCACTTTCTGCTCTAAACACATCCTAATCAGGTTTCAACAACACTGAATAAATACCTTAAATAGCGTCACGCCACATTCACTGTGAATCAGCAGATTTCAAACTGCTCTTGTCAAAGAAACACACTTCTGCATACTTTAGCCTGTTTATTATGGCAATAATATATGTTTAAATTAATTTACTAGCGTGAACTGAATGTAATGTTTTCGGACGTTGTCGAACAATGTTATTTGTAATTAATTGAAAATGTATTACAGATTAAATATATATATATTACATGCAATTGGTAAGTTTTTACATATTTATGTGTAATTTCATAATTACTTCTATAGCCTTTGAAATATAGTTAAAGTGTACAAACATTAATGGTGAACTAAAATACTTCAAACGCATTTCCATTGAAACATGAATGTCATGCATTTAAATATATTTGTAATTACAGAGTTGTAATTTAGTACATTTAATATATATATATATATATATATATATATTAACCATAAATGTAATGTTGACTAACACTACAGTTAAAATTATAATTCAACTTATAAAATTATAATTAAAATCAAGTGTGTTTCTTTAAAGCATGACAAAAAGATGTTTAAAACAATTATTTAAAAAGTGTTTTTAAATGTATAACAAAAGTGTGTTAAACATTCATGAAAGTGTCTCTTATGTGGTCTTTTATTTCATTAAAATTATAAGGTTATCTACAGATTTTAAAAATATACTTTTGAGAATTGAAGTACACTACAAGGGCTGATTCAGTACAATTAAGTGCACTTCTTTTTCACGTGCACACAGATCTGCTCAGAAAGCGAGCCAGCAGAGGGCAGCAGTGCATCATCCTGACTGAATGACCGCAGCTGCCCACGACACACCCAGAAAAACCAGGCCCTGAAAATCCAGAAGCCTTTGCTTTACTTCCACAGCTGCCCTAAAATCCAGACGGCTGTCCTAAAACGCTCATAAAGCGGAAAAGAACACTTCTGATGAAACAATCTTGGAATTTTGGAAAGATTAAAAACAAAACTTCAAGTTTTAAAGCACGAGCTCAAATAAAAGATGTCTTGGTCCAATTTAAAAGCTTTTTTTTTTTTTTCATACCGTGTCCCACTTGGCGTTCATCTTCTCCTTCTCAAACTTGGCGAACTCGCGGCGGTCGTGAATGATCATGAGCAGCTTCCAGATCAGGAGCAGAGCTAGACCAATCAGAACGATGCCTGTGACCACGCCCGCTACGATGGGAATGATGTCAGGACCCGCCGGACACTCTGCCAAACCAAGCACAGTACATTATATGGACCAAAATTATCCATTTTTCTTTTATGCCAAAAATCATTAGGATATTAAGTAAAGATAATGTTCCATGAAGATATTTTGTGAATTTCCTACCGTAAATATATCAAAACTTCATTTTTGATTAGTAATATGCATTGCTAATTTTTTTTTTTTACAGCTTTAAAGGTGATTTTCTCTTTATTTAGATTTTCTTGCACCCTCAGATTCCAGATTTTCACATTTTTTTCAAAAGATTTTTCAAATAGTTGTATCTCGGCCAAATGTTGTTCTATCCTAACAAACCATACATCAATGGAAAGCTTATTTATTCAGCTTGTAACACTCCCAAGACGAAGGAAACTTGAAATCGCATCGTATGACCCCTTTAAAGCAAACAAACACTCATGCTGCAATACAAGCGACACGAACGCTCTTCTTTGTATTGATACGAAGCCTCACCTAAAGTCTCCACCACATGGACCTCCTTCTCCGTGTTGTTGACGGCGTAGGTGTAGTAGAACCAGCAGTCGTTGGCGTCTCTCTCCTTGCAGTGCATGAGGGGGAAGGCCTGCACCGGCTGAGGGAGTTTATCTCTGTCCTTCACCTTGATGAGGTTGAAGTAGCTACAGTCTCTCTCACAAGTGTCTTTCTTCTCTCCTGTGCCAAACGCCCGGCACTGCACACACTCCCTGAGACAGGAAAGAGCCGTTAACGCCGCCAGTGCAAGTGTGGATTGTGAAACCTACTTAGGATGGAGGGTTTGTTTTTTCCACACAGCAAAAGGCAAAGATATATAAATGGTAACATTGTATTACATACAAACTCTGCAAAGAAACAGAGCTGATATTGACAAATAATGAAAAACTGTACTAGCTACAGCAAATAATAATAACAATAATCTGAAAATATATTTAAAAATATTCCAAAAATGGCAAAAATAAATAAATAAAATAAAATATAAAATAAATAGATTATTTTTCTTTCTTTGTTTCTTTCTTTCACCAAACTTTTAAATGGTAGTGTATTACAGTTTCCACAAAAATATTGTGCAGCACAACTGTTTTCAACATTAATAATAATCAGAAATGTTTGTTGAGCAGCAAATCAGTATATTATTATGATTTCTGAAGATCATGTGACACTGAAGACTGGAGTAATGATGCTGAAAATACAGCTGCGCATCACAGAAATAAATTACAGATTAACACATATTCACACAGAAAACAGCTGTTTTACATTCTAATATTATTTCACAATATTACTGATTTTAAAAAAAAATCTAACTTTTGACAAGTAGTGTGACGCTTATACGTTTCTACATACAAACAGATAAATTTTTATTTACATCAAACAATATTTAAGTGTCAAATTTAACCCCAATAATGAAAATATATACTTCTTTTTGTTGCACTGGGACATTATATTCCATTGCATTCGACAATAATAAGGCATTGTATTGACTTAAATATATGCAGTGAATACATTTTTTATATGTTTTCTCACTTACAATTCCTTAGAATTTATATATATATATATATATTTTCCACATAAATATATTTATATTTTCCAACATATATTTTCAAAAACATATTTTGCAAAATGTATTTTAAGATTGGGAATGTACTTTCTTACCACTTGCAGTACATTTTATAATATATTTTGGCATTTGAAGATTTAAACAAAAATATTTTAAATTTGAAAAAAATATATATTTCATAAGCTGTGAGGTTTACACCATATATATTAGCATATGTTTTACATATTTTGGCCAGAATTTTTATTTTGTATTTTTTTGCCATGCAAGTGGTCACCAGCATATGTTGTGTTACATTTGATCTGAATGTAGTCACACTGTGTCCACAGATGTGTGTGTTTTCCACTGACTTGTGCTCAGTACAGACTCCGGGGCAGGTGGGGCAGATCTCACAGGTGGGCCCCTGGAACTTGGGGTCGGTGCACCTGCAGGTCCCGCACTCACAGATCCCCCGGCCGTTACAGATCTGCTTGTTGGAGGCCAAGCAGGTGGAGGTGTCCAGAGAGCAGTCGCAGGCGCTTCCCGTGTAGTTAGCGTCACAGATACACACCCTGCACTCACAGCGGCCGTGTCCTGCAGGAAAAACACCACATCAGCCCATTTAACCCATGAAAACATCAAAATGATATGTCATTAGTAACCCCTTGAAATAATTAATAAACATGGAAATGTGTGTGTTTTATGGTGACCGGTGGGATCATGTTATTAACCCATTGTAAACAGTTTCATCACATTCTATGGTTACTATTATACATTAAAAAAACCTTATACAACACTGAATAGGTATACTAAGATAAAAAATCGTTGCATTAACTGCTCTAAAATATGAGACACCAATGTTTCAGGAGTTTAGGACATATGCTTATTCCATAACTGTTTTATTTCCTATTTGGGTTTATGTGTATGCTTTATTTTTTTTAAGATTAACTGTTTTTCCAGTGTTTCCGGTCATACATTTGATTTCAAAAACAGCTATAAACTATATCTTAAATCTGTAGTTAACCTCAGATCTCAAGGTAAAAAGAGGTGCTAAAGTCTGATTTTGCGGTGGCTGTGCTTTAAATTAAATTATTATAATCCTAGTTCAAGTGATGAAGGATTTGGAAAGTCTGACAGTAATCAGTGTTGATAATGTGGACCAAAAATCCTTGCCATATCTTTATGTTAACATACTTTACTAGTCTTTTATCATCATCATCGTCTCATGGTGCAAACAGGAAGTAAACTGCTCTGGTCATGTGACAATTTGCACTAAACATGTGCAACTGCACATAATTAATTGAGACCCTTTATTTTTTCCATATTTGCAGAAAATGCACTAAAACACCTGTCAGATCACTATTGTGACCAGCTAACCACCTTCATCTGCTCTTCCTCTGCTACCCAAGCTGCTTTTCTTCTATTAACGGTCTGTGGAGTGATGTATTGGTGACATGCATGGTGTAAAAAGAAAGCAGCTTCCTGTTTGAGTACCTCCGCAGAGTTTATTATTGGAGCGGTCGCAGTTGAAGTTGTCGCACTCGCAGAATTTGCCGCTGTAGCGTTCTTCAGGATTGTCCCTCTTCTTGCACTCGCAGGTGCCGCACACGCACTCGCCGTTATTGCTGCAGATGTCCGTGCCGTTGTCCTTGCGGCAGTTCTTGTCCAGGTCTTCGGTGGACACCTCGTCTTTTCGACATTCACACTGCCTGCCCACACGTCCCTTATTGCACCTGAGAGGACACGGAGTACACAGCTCACATTTACTCACATAAAGTCTCTCGCTTGCATGTTTATGGGTCAAAGACGAAAAGGGGTTTTCAAGCATCAAAACAATGAAAGTTTAAGCTTTATTACATTTTCTGTGCATTAGAATGTGTCCTGTTTAACTAAATTATTTATTTTTTCTAAGCAAAATGACTATCATTTGTTTTTATCATGATTTGCAGAAGACACCCACAAAAAAAATGTTAGTCAGTGTAACAATAGTTCACATATTTTGGCGTATTTTTTTCACAAAGATTATTTATCTAAAAAAATTGGGTGTTATATTAAACCCTAAATCAACAAAAACAGTATTTTTAAAAGTAAAATGTTTGTGGCATTATTTTCATTGACATTGTATCATCTTTAATGTATGCTGAAATAGACAAATCATTGCATTCTAGATTTTATATTTTTATTCTACAGTAAATTAATGTATTATGATAATGAGAATTACAAAGAAAAAGTCCAAGTAATTACAGTAAGTACAATACAATTAACAGTTACAGTAAGATTTTTTTTTTTAATATTTTCATTGTTTATTGTAAATGGGAATTTTGTGGGAAAATATGCTGATATTCAGTGCAAAAAGGGATTTCATTTTATGCAATATACATTGTTGTTATTGTTCACTAAAACTACTAAAAATAATTTTCATTAATTGAAAAAAGCTGACAAATACCTAATATAATCTTGTATGAAAAACATAGATGAAAATTAGAAATGTTGCAGAGGTTTGTTTAAGATGAAGCACTAAAATTTAACAAAAAAAAAAATAAATGAAAGCTAATTAGAAATATAAATAAAAAGACTCAAAAACATTTAACATACACTGTGATGAGTTGACTTAACTTAAAAAAATTAAGGAAACCTGTTGCCTTAAAATTATTAAGTAAATTATAATTAAAAAAAAAAAAAAAAAAAGTTAAGTGAACTTGACAATTCACTTAACTTATTTTTTTTTAAGGCAACAGGTTTCCTCAGTTTTTTTAAGTTAAGTTAGGACTGTTTTAAGCTGAGTATTTGGCTTCACCTTCTGGGAAAACACATAAAATGTAGTTTAGCAATGAAACAGACGTGTGTTTTTGTTGTTGGGTGTGAGGTCAGTCTCACCTGCAGGCTCCACACTCAAACGTCCCGTTGCCGTTATGACACATGTCACTGTTCTTGATGCCGTGTTTGTGACATTCACACTCGCAGATGAAGTTGAGCATGATCTCCACCTCCTCGGTGAAGCCCAGGGGCTTGATCTTAATGCTTTCAGGTTTGCCTTGTTTGGGGCAGCCTTGAGCCGTGATGTTAATGGTGAACGATACCTGGGAATGCAGTGGAAACAGAAAACGACTCAGAAACAACAGGCTGGCGGTTTCTGCTGTGGATGACGGATGATGCACGTGGCTTCACCTCGTCTCCGATGGAGATGTTAGAGCACTTCCGTCCGTTCTCTCCCTCATTCACCACTCCGTTCTTACAGCGGGACTGATAGGTGATGGTCACTCCTTCAGGAAGCTTACTGTTCTCAAGGATCACCTCGGAGGAAAGAGACTGAGAGAACACAGAAATCAGGCCAGTTCCTTTAAAGACGCCAGATATTTCTAAAGAAACTTCTTCCACTCACATTGTAGGCATCAACAATGAGATTGATAACATTGCTGGAGTTTGCAGAAAGCGTCCCCACGGCAGACTTGGGGATCAGGTTTTTAAGTTCCTGTGGAAAGAGAAAAAAACAAAAACGGAGAAAAACATCCGTGGATCTTCAGCAAAGGGACTCGGGGTGTTTGTTTTACAGCAGCCCTGTTAAACTGCAGACAGGAACTTGAAATTATGACCTTGGCGTTCGGATCATTCCAAGCTGGGAAACTATTCTGGGCTCGTGGCTTTCCAAATACAGAGAGGTTGGATTCAAACTGTTCAGATGCCTGTGAGTTTTAGTTTCGCATCCATTTGTAACACAGCCTTGTCTCCAGCTATGGCTCTTTCAATGCAAGTCTATGGGATTGCGTTGCCTGTTTTAAGATTATATGACTGATCGCTTAGAAAAGTAATAGCATATCTTGCCTCAAAAAGTCAAATTCTGGACAAAATATATTTTAAATATATGCCAAATACATGTCGTGAATAGTGAAGCACAGTTAAATATATTTTGGAAATTAAGAATGTATTTAGTTTCTACCTTCATATACCACAAAATATTTAAAAATGTATTTCAGGGGCAAGAAAATACATTTACAATCATGCAAATATATATATATAATTATTATTATTATGCAACATAGCAAAACAAACATTATTATTATTATTATGCACAAAAATAGCACAGAATATATTTATGTAAATATATTTTGAAACACATTTTAGAAAATGTTGATTATTTGGCCATGTTTTGTATATTTTGAGACATATTTAACAATATGATAATAATAATTTTTTTGGCTGTGTGGGATGATTCGAGTACTCAGTCATGCAACGACATTGCATGCAACGCTTGCATTTAATACTATTATGATTTGTGAGCATTTATGATTGGTTCGAATCCAACAAGCACCACAAAGTTTCCTACGTTTAGACTAGTGTGGAAAAAGACTACAGGCCAGGTGGAAACTTTTACAAATTGGCCAAATACAAAGAAGAGAAAAATTCTCACAGGGAAAGAAACTACAGGCTCCAGACAGAGAAAAATATGAGTGTTACTGCTCAGACACACACCGTTCCATACACGTCATTACGATAATCATCTGCGGACGTACTTTGTAAACAGGCTGAAACTCCTCTGTAACTGCAAAGATGGTCTGGATGTTGTTTTCACTCAGTTTCTGAACCAGGTGGGCGATGGATGGGTAATCCTAGTCAGGAAAGGAAATGAAAGCTCTGCTAAATCTATCAAATATAGTCCAATAGTCTGCTCTGAAAATCACCTGAAGTCGTGTTATACGTACGTAATAATGGCTCATGGTGTACATGTTGTTTTCTAAGTGGCATTTCCCATCATTGGGAAGCACGATTCCACCTAGTTTGCCATCGCCGGCAAAATGGAAACCTGCGTCTGTGGAGAAAACCAACAAACGAGTGACGTTTCTCCAGCCGATGTGCTCCTGAGAGAGAGAGAGAGAGAGAGAGAGAGGCAAGAAGAAGGAGAAAAATGAGGCCAAAGAGTGAACCGAAAGCACAACAACAAATTACTGTAGCATTTCAATAATAACGAAAAGAACTAAATAAGGACACATATTCTCAGTGCATAGTAAATAAACGTCCTCGGTGATGCTGTTTTCCACTCACTCCACAGACAGCCACTTGCATGATGGCATCGAACCCCCCCTCAGGTGAGTCCAGGTTGCCAGATATCTGCTGTTTTCCCACCAGACTGTTGAACTGCTCCCCGTTGCTGGTGAGTTTCAGCACGTTCTTGTAGCTGAAGGGGCTGGTGCAGTTTTGGTCCCCTGTGCAGGGGTTCAGGAGCTTGGCTGGAGTCGTGCTGATATACGGCATCACCGTCTTCTCCACAAAAGAGCCGAAACCTGTCCGGAAACGAGCAAAGCAGCATCTTAGCTTGAAATGCATGTTTACATTATGTATACTGTGTATAAATACACGCACATACAGTATATATTCGGAAAATATTTACATGTTTATGCATTTATATATTCATATTCTTATATTTTATATTAATTTATATATATATAAAATATACAACCATAACATATTTTTCTTAAAACTATACATGCATGTGTTTGTATTTATATATATACACACATAATAAATATGCACAGCATACACACATATATTATGTAAAGAAAAACTTTTATTTTGGATGTGATTAATCGTTTGACAGCACCAATTCTAAGTCAAGGCTTTCGTAGCGTGAAGATTTGTTAAAATTAGTCCATAAACTTGACTTGTGTGTTTATTTACTCTGTTTCAGTAATGAGAGGTGTTTATCAACAGTTGTCTTACTAACTAAACACACACTTAAAGGCCTCGCTGCAGTTTTCCGCAAAAAGGGGTTTAACCTTCGAAAGTGAAGAATTTAGTATTGTAACATTTTGTGAAAAATAAAATTATTATAATGATCTAATATTCACTTTCTAAAATACAATTGTATTAGGATAGCATATATTGGTCTTAATTTTTTTTTTAATTAGTAAAATCATCAATTTTCAATCAATCAATTTTAAAATGTTATTATTATCATCACTTAAGTGGTCTCTTTGCTCTTTTTGCATGGACAGCAGCATAAGACATTTTCTTATGAGATGTGAGAATATTGCAGTTAAAATTTTAATCACAATATATGCCAAAATAATCACAATATATTTTATGACCAAACTGCCATATACTTTAAACAAATAATTAAAAAATAAAATCAATTACATAATCATTTATATAATTATACATAATAAAACACCAACATCAAAGAACCATAAACATAAACTTTCATTTTTGGGTTTGTGTAAATTTAAGACATTTGTAATTAAAGCTGAATATATTTAAAAATAAATCACTCAAACATTTTATATAAAATACATCCTTAAAAGCTATATTCTATATATACACGTATGTGTGTTTGTTTGTGTGTTAATACATGTATATAATACAGCCAAGTGTTTTGTTCTGATTTGATAAGTCTCTCACCGATTCTGAAATCTGAGGTGATCTTGGACATTTCCTTCATCAGACTAGTCCCTAGGTTCTTGACGTTCTCCAAGTCATCCTTCATGGAGTAAGACAGGTCCATCAGGTAGTACAGGTCTATGGGATAGTCTTCAGCCCTCTTGAACTTCAGTTTGATATTCTGAGGTTCCCCTACAGGAATAACACCAAACAATCCATTAGTATTCCCAAAATTACTTGCACAGATCAATAAAAAGCAACCAGGGTTTCAGATTGTGAGTTGGCACCAGATCTGAGGTTGAGGCTGAGTTTCTGAGGCTGGATCTGAGTGATGTCCTCGGGTCGGAGTTTCTCTGCTCCTTTCTTGCGGTTGGTCACTGCTTTGTTCTTGAGGATGCGTTGGCTCCCGTGAGGGTTCTCGATCTTGGCGGCGGCGCAGCCTCTCTTTCTGAGCGACTCCAGCTCATCACAGCGCGCCGACGTCGGCTCTCCCTGCTTCAGAAACTCCTGGTGGACAGTTAATATAACAGCTGTTACTGCTTGTATTGTGTAGAATTAAGCATGTCAGATGATCTGAAGATGTTGATGAAGCAGTAAATAACACAAATCCATTGTAAAAACGATAACAAAAAATTCTAGCAATAATCTTTAAGTAAAAAATTAAATCTAATTTTGTCATGTTTCTTGTTTCCTTCAACATCTGTTTACCTTGGTTTCTTTTTTTATGAGTACTATTACTTTAATATTGTAGAATATTATTGCAATTTCAAATTCTATGTGAATATCTGTTAAAATGTAATTTATTTCTGTGATCAAATCTGAATTTTCAGCATCTTCAGTGTCACATGATCTTCAGAAATCAGTCTAATATGCTGATTTGTTGCTCAAGAAACATTTCTGATTATTATCAATGTTGAAAACAGTTCAATATTTTTGTGGAAACTTGTCCTTGCTGAATAAAATGATTAATTTCTCTTAAAAAATTAATGGTTGTGTACTTTTCTTATATAAAACAATAAAGAAAAGAAGCACATCCTATAAAATAAAAAAATAAAAAAATCAGAATTTTGTCTTTCAAAACAATTTTTGTAAAAAAAAAATTCAGAGAATGTCTAAAAAGAGAACATTCTAAAAAATAATATCATCAGAGTTAATTAATCTAAAGAAATAACTGTGTTATGAAATTGATAGTCATGGAATACACTTGAAACTGTAAAATTAATTTAGTTATTTACACGATATTAACATAGTTAACAAGACAATATTAATATTATCCTCTCTGCATCCTGCAGTACTTGTTTCCAGGGTTATTATAGTAAACTAAAACTGCAATTAAAATTAAAATCATAAAAAAACTATTTCCGTTACTTGAAATAAAATGAAAGTCAACTGAAAAAAAAAAAAAAATAAAATATAAAAATCAAGTCAACACAACACTTCTCATTTTAATTTAGTTTAACTTAATGTTCTAAAATGATAATAGTATCTAAAATGTACTAAAATGACACTTGTTTGTGGACTTGATGATGCATGGAAACATCTTGACGCTTTATTGATGCTTGACATTCCTTATAAGGACTGCTGTAAGGAATCTCAAGCATCACCAAGATGTTTCCATGCAGAAGCAGATGGAATGAGATTTCCTAGCATGAATGGAATGACAGAATTCATCCGTCATTACTGTTTCCTGGCAAATCTGCCATACGTATTAATATCTGATGTCTTTGAGTCATTTTGTTTGGCATGCTGTCTGTTTGGTCCTGCAGGTTACTTAATATTAACCTCCTGTTTAGTGAAAACAATATCAGACTTATAAGCATGCATCAGTACAGCTCTGATTAGTCAGCATGAATATGAATGTAATTCTGCATTGATATATTGTGTCAATAAATGTGTTTGGAGGGTTAAAGAACAGATTGACCGTGGTATTTGAATGCTACTCACTGCATCAGTGCACCATCCACATTTAGCCCCCACTTGTATGCACTCGCCACAGGATAAAGCGTTGGCTTTAATGCACTCGTTGCCCTCTGCAGAACAGAAGAGACGGAGAGCATTTCACATCTACAGCTTCGATTCATTTCCATCACTCCGGCTCACTGTAATTGGAGCCAGAGATGACTACTCTATGTTTTCCATTATGGATAATGCTCCGACCACGCTGGGTGGAGCGAGCTCTGACTAATGACATCAGTATTTAACCGCTCGCTCTGAAGAGAGAACGATTAGTTATCCTCAAGGAAACCCAGCGCTTATTAATTCTGATGGAGTTGGACAGAGTTAGAGTACACTGGACAGAAATACACTGAATTAGAAACAACAGCGATCTGAGAGTTCATCACATTACCTTGCTGTGCGCTGCTGCAACAAATGATCCCTAATAATGTTGATATGAAAAGTAGCTTCGGGTCCATCTACAACAACAAGACAACAATTATAAGCAGTGGATTCACTTTCAAAACCAGCAGTAGGCTAACAGTATAAACTGTTATATAGAAATATATGATTTAACTTGACTGAATCAACCTGAAATCATTGGACTATGACAATAAATAAATAAAAAGTAGAACCTTAAGATATCTGTGACAGTTTCACTGTTTACAGAGCATTACCATGATTTTTGGACATGGTATAATTCTTTTTGTTTCTACATGCTAATACCATGGTATTTCTGAAATATCTCTCACTAATATATGAATAACATGACTATTACAATCAATAATGACTGGGTAACTTAACTTAATGCTTTTGACATAATGCATTGTTGGAGAAACTAGTCATGGCTGTTTCTCGAAAACACTGGAACACATCCAACTACAACTGTTGTTAATGAGGCAGTGGAGTGATTACTTCTGTTAATTAATCAGTTTGAGGTGAAAATTGTTGCTGTGAATTAAATACATGGCATCTGAGGGCTGCTAATTTTGGTTTTCTGTTGTTTTGCAGGTTTTCTTACATCACTAGAGCATGAATGCATATGCACTATAATTCTATTAACAAACTAAAAGATATAGAATGAAATGTGTATATGCACTACGTTAGCGTGCTGATTTTGCTCAAGTGCATGGTCTATTTAAGTCCACATAACAAGAAACTACACTTCTTCTAACCACAGTTTGAGAGCTGTAGTTGTAGGAAATTCTAAATCATTGAACTACGTTGGTAACAGTATAACTTGCAACCATAGTTGGCTAACTATGCTTTTGGAAAACACAAATCACGTATTGTTTGTGTTTTCTACTTTTGGTTCAGTGTTAATCAATTAGTCCCTAATTTTCTCCCTCATTTGTCTTGTGTATTTATACTGCTAGTTTTGTTCAGTTCTTTGTCTGTTCTCATCGTAGTACATTTATCACTTGCAACTCTCCTTGTCTTCGCAACCTTGAATGTTTCCATTCAAATTGCGAATTTAACTTACCAGAATGCACAAAATTGGAACATGACAGCACTGCTCCCATCCAGTGAGACAAAGAGAACAAAATAGTCACTTACTAATAAATTGGTGCCAAATATCACTAAGAAAAAGATCATTTGCTGCAGTAGGAGAAGTCACTGTGGGTCTTTTTTCACATGCAATACAACCTGAATTCCAGAAATGTTGGTACGTTTTTTAAAATTTGAATAAAATGAAAACTAAAAGACTTTCAAACCGCATGAGTCAATATTTTATTCACAATAGAACATAGATAACGTAACAAATGTTTAAACTGAGAAAATTTACACTTTTATCCACTAAAAGACCTCATTTCAAATTTGATGCCTGCTACAGGTCTCAAAATAGTTGGCACGGGGGCAACAAAGGGATGAAAAAGCAAGAACTGGGAGAACATCTAGCAACTAATTAAGTTAATGGACATCAGGTCTGTAACATAAAAGGGATGTCTTAGAGAAGCAGAGTCTCTCGGAAGTAAAGATGGGCAGAGGCTCTCCAATCTGTGAAAGAGTGCATAAAAAGATTGTGAAATACTTTAAAAAAAAAATGTTCCTGAACATCAAATTGCAAAGGCTTTGCAAATCTCATCATCTAGAGTGCATAACATCATCAAAAGATTCAGAGAAACTGGAGAAGTCTCTGTACGTAAGGGACCTTTGTTGGATGCCCGTGGTCTTTAGGCCCTCAGACGACACTGCATCACTCATCGGCATGATTCTGTCATTGACATTACTAAATGGGCCCAGGAATACTTCCAGAAACCACTGTCAGTAAACACAATCCGCCGTGCCATCTGCAGATGCCAACTAAAGCTCTATCATGCAAAAAGGAAGCCATATGTGAACATGGTCCAGAAGCGCCGTCATGTTCTGTGGGCCAAGGCTCATTTAAAATAGACTGATTCAAAGTGGAAAAGAGTTCTATGGTCAGACGAGTCCAAATTTGACATTCTTGTTGGAAATCATGGACGCCGTGTCCTCCGGGCTAAAGAGGAGGAGACCTTCCAGCGTGTCATCAGCGTTCAGTTCAAAAGCCAGCATCTCTGATGGTATGGGGGTGCATAAGTGCATACGGTAGGGGCAGCTTGCATGTTTTGGAAGGCACTATGAATGCTGAAAGGTATATAAAGGTTTTAGAGCAACATATGCTCCCCTCCAGATGACGTGTATTTCAGCAGGACAATGCAAAACTACATACTATAGCTATTACAATAGCATGGCTTTGCAGTAGAAGAGTCCGGGTGCTGAGTTGGCCTGCCTGCAGTCCAGATCTTTCACCTATAGACAACATTTGGCTACGAACTCTTCAGCAGCTGGAAACCTATATCAGGCAAGAATGGGACCAAATTCCAACTCCAAAACTCCAGAAACTCATAACCTCGATGCCCAGACGTCTTCAAACTGTTTTGAAAAGAAGAGGAGATGCTACACCATGGTAAACATGCCCCCGTCCCAACTATTTTGAGACCTGTAGCAGGTATAAAATTTGAAATGAGCTCATTTTGTGCATAAAATTTGAACATTTTGAACATGTGTTATGTTATCTATGTTCTATTGGGAATAAAATATTGACTCGTGTGATTTGAACGTCTTTTAGTTTTCATTTTATTAAAATTTAAAAACGTCCCATCATTTCCGGAATTCGGATTGTAAATCACTTGCACCTCAGAGCTCGCAGATGAAATGCAATAAATGCGGTCATGTTTTATCTTGCTTTCGGTCATGTTATACTGTCCCATTGCGGAAAGTCACATGACTTTTTTTAATGTGCATTGAGGAATTTATTCAGTAAATGTGTTTCCACTTAGTTTATGTGCATGTTTTCTCATCGGATAAAAAAAAATTATCCAACTCAGTTGAGCACATACATTTTCTTATGTGCATTTTTAGAATTTATGCACATCTGGTTGTTTCCATTTGACTTTTTTATGCCATGTTCCAAAATGTGAATATAAATAGGTTTTTACTGCTCATATTTTCAGAATGATGACCTTGAGTTCACTGGAGGTCATAAACCTTCATCACCCAACAGAGCTCTATCTATTCTCAGCTCCTGCAAGAGGAACCGCTGGGCTAATTTAAATACCGCCTCTCAGATGCCATTCCTGGGTAAGAGTAACCATCATCCACCACTCAGACCGTTTCCTATCTGCTCTTTCCCTGCCAGAAATAGTGCTGACTCCTTTAGGCAACGGGTGCTACCAGAGCGGACATGTAAAAGTACATGTAAAAGTACATGTAAAAATATAAATAAATAAATGAACAAACGAACGAACGAACAAGTATTAGGAAAAATACAGACCGGCTGTAGAATAAATATTTGATTATTTTCTATTTATTTTATTATACATTTTAAATATTTGTCATTGCGACTTATGTGCTTTTAACCATGTGTATTCTGTCCAAGGATATTATGTCATTATTGTAATCTGATTACACAATGACTCAAAATGGGATTATTTTAATCTATAATCATTATGAAAAACTCAAGTTCAAAAATTCAGCTCTGTTCAATAGTCTCTATAGTTCCTGTAAGAGTGATCTCTCATTAGATTCAGAGCACTTTAGCCTGCTGAAAGCATAAATGGCTGTTGTCCGTCCTGCCATGTAAAACATTATTGATTAGTGTGTCCCATGAGACCGTGTGTGGTGTCTGGTAAATAAATGATCCTCTGTTTGTCAGTGAGGGGCTCAAAAGCACTTCGGATGCAGCGACGTCCTCAGTACAATGAAATCTATTAAAAAGTATGAGCAGCTAACATTATCATGTGCTAAAATAAGTTTCCTCATATTGAAGTAGAAGGCTTGACAAATGTTTTCTTTCCTGTACTGACATATCCTAAAAAACAGGACATTAAATAATGAATTAAAAACTTCCTGGAGAGGAACATGCCAACCCTCGTGAAAAAGAAGTGTGCATTTGCAGTGTACTTCATATCTCAAATATATTTACAAAAAAGCGTGCTTACAATTAACATAATATTAAATTCAATGAAACAAAAGGAATTTAGTACATTTCAAATCTTTGGTTTAATTTTATTCATGCTTAGACACTTAATTTAATGTGCTGACATCTTACACATTTAAAGTACTTGTTATAATTCTAACTGTAGCCCTTTTTTTGGTCATGTTCCTGTGTTTCCTGATTTAGTTTATTAGTTTCCACCTGTGTTAGTTAATCATCTCGTTTGCTCCTTTGTTACCTGGTCTTTATAAGCCTTCAGTTTCATTGTGTTCTTTGTCCTGGATTGATGTTGATTTATGATAGGCTATACGTGTTTAAAGGGGAATTCAAATCTATTTTGGTTACTCCTTTGTCATGTGAATGATTACAGCCACGTAAAGTTAATATATTTCAAGTGTACTAAATTACTTCATAATTACAAAATGTCTGATTACAAATATATTCTAAATTGACATACATGACAATTTTTAATTGAAATTACATTGAAGTATATTTTAGTTTACACTGAAAGAAATTTGGTTTGGACAGAAATTGCTAGTAAATGAAAATAAACAAGGACATAGAAACCGCAACACATTACATTAAACATGACATTTTGTTGCAGAAAAAAACATACTCCAATATTCTGTTTTGTTTACAACTTTGATTTTCTTTTTTTTAAATAAAGTGAATAAATGGTAACACTTTACAATAAGGTTCATTAGTTTACATTAGTTAACAACATTAGCAAACATGAACTAAGAATGAACAATACTTCTACAGCATTTAGTTAATGTTAATTTCAGCATTTACTAATGCATTATTAATGCATTATTATGCATATTAATGCATAAGTTGTGTTGTTAACATTAGTTAATGCACTGTGAACTAACATGAACAACTCTATTTTAATTAACTAACATTAACAAAGATGAATAAATAGTGCAGTAAATGAATTGTTCATTGTTTATTCATGTTAGTTAATACATTAACTAATGTTAGCAAATGACACCTTATTGTAAAGTGTTACTGAATAAATATATACTAGTAAATAATAACAAGTCCTACTGGGTCAAAAAGCACTCTGAAGTTCATGCATTTGCATTTAATATAATTTTCCCTTTTTGTTTAACATGCAATGTTACACGCAATTGCATGTCTGAAACTTTACATTCAGTTGCACTTAAATATTTCCCTTTAAGTTTAAGTTAAGTTAGAGCTTTATGAAAAGCTTTATGAAAATGTAAAATAAATAGCCAAATATTTTACTGTATGCAATAGTTCAACGTACAAAACCATAGTAAAAATGCACAAACCTAGTGAAGCATAAAGACATTCTGGCACCCAGCATGGCCTAAAAATAGTATATCATTATCCAAAAGTGTTGACAGATGCTTATAACGTGATACTGGCTTGATGTAAGACATGTATGATGCCACTACCTCTGAATTACACACTACATTAATGGCAGCTTCAAAGAAATGACAAATATAGCCAGTGCTGGAAACAAAAACACCCTTCTGCTCGTGCGGGGCGTCCAGGGTGAGGCTAAAATGCCTTTTACTTCCCTGCTGAATGTAATGCATGTGGTTTCCATTAAACTCGATGGGCAGAGATGAGGTGGCTTAGAGGAATTCCTCCTTTTAAACGCTAAAGCGAGCCATTGTGGGAATTGCGGCGGCCCAGATTAAATCATAAGTAACTTGGTAACACCTCTGAAAGTTGTTAGGCTGTGAGTCTGTACTATAGTAAACTAACTCTTGTGTAATTCAGTCAGTGTGTGTTCATGTTAAAAAACGGTTCCTCTCAGTGAGCCGTTTATACACCCAGTGTGCAGACAGCATGTCGGGCAGAGCGACCAGATTAGACCGCGTGTCTCTGAGAGTTTAGCTCTGTGAGGTCACACGAAACTCTTCCGTTACACTGACTACAAGGGTATGTTTACATGACAACGATGTGCTAAAAACGGAAAGGTTTTTCCTTTGCATTTTGAAAAGTTTTGCATACAGATGGGATCCCCGTTCAGACGGATCTGTGAAAACGACTAAAACGCTGTATTACGCACGCCAGGCCAGTAGTTTGGCGATATCGCTTTGTAAAGAAACACTACGCAAGCACATAATATGCACGCGCATGGCGTCACAGATTTCACAAATTGATCTTGTTATAGTTTACAAAGAGATTATAACCATATCATTTAGAAAAACTCATTTTCAAAAGTGCATCGCAGGCCCCCAAAACACTGTTGTCATGTACATGAACGACCAAAACACATACAATTTAGTTAAAAGTGGTGTTGTGTAAACACCCCCTAAATGACAAAAAAAAATATTATTTTTTTTTACACAAAACATGCCTTAAAAGGCATTTCATACTTCAAAAAATAAAAACAAATAAATAAACAAATAAATAAAAATAAATATCAATCAATCAATTTCAATAAACAGCAGGTTCACATTGTGACAACTAGCCCCAGGGTGTTCTTTAATACAAATATAAATTTTGCAATGGCAAAGAGTCAGTTAAGTCAACACTTATCTTTCATTCATTAAGCCCAGGTTAGTTTAATATTTGATGTAGGTTTTATTTGTATATTTTTAATTTTAATTTTAATTTTTAGTGATTTTGTTATGTGCTTTTGTCATTTTTTATTAGTTTTAATTCTTCTTAAATATTACTATTTTGGTTTCATTTTTTTTATTTCAGTTTAGATTGTTAATCTAACTTACTTTTTAAAGTTAATTCACTTTTAATTTTAGTTTAAGTTTTTAATTTAATATTTATACTTTATTTCAGCTTTATTTCAATTAACAAAAATGTTTTAACAGTTTTAGTGTTAGGTAACGATAATAATAACCCTGAGCCAGCCAAGAAAAACACATTTTGGGTCCCAATTAATAGTGTGAACATAAATCAACTTGTAAAACACCATTTAGGTGTCAAAAAAAAAAAAAAATATTCAATGAGGTTTCACAGCTTGACTCAGGAATGCTGGGGGGAGGCTAAACAGAGAGCATCATGGGAATAATATTGCTATCTACACAATGCTCTGGTAAAATCTGTGCGGTCCAAGACACAGATAGTTTCACAACAAGACTCAGCTGTTGCTGAAAGTCTGTTCTTTTTGACCAGAAGTCAACTTTCTTCTGATCCTACTGTAATTTTCTTTGGCTTCTAATACTTATAACACAAAGATAAATGCAAATGCAAATAATAAAAAAAAAAAAAAAAAAAAAAACACTCAAGAGCGACAAAAAGGAGCAAAGAGAAAAACAGGAAAGGGCAGCCGTTCTCTCGAGGACACTGAAATCCCACCTCCAGCCCAGAACGAACCCCTCTTTCTTCTCTGCTCTCCTTCCGGTCTTTTCCATTCTGGACTGGGAACGAGGGATCAGAGCTAATGCCCACGAATGCCCCATTCAACCTCTGTCCTGAGACGAGGGCCAAACACAACTATGAGATAATATCCCGTGTAATGAGCTCCAGGTTTAACAATCCGCCTGCAGCGCTGAAGAAAATCTCTCGACTGCTTCTGTTGCTCATTTAAAGGCTCATTTTTGGTCTTCTCAAGCACCTGGGAATCTCAAAATGTTTTACTATACTACTGTTTTACTACAGTATGCCCGTGGAATCAAACCCATGCAGGATGGCTCTTCTCTTATTAAAAATAAATACACTTTAGCATCTTTAAAAAGTAGTAGTTATTACAGAAATAATATACTTGGGAATACACAAGGAACTTGGGAACATACAGTGAATGTAATGTTTTAAGACCTTTAAATGCATGTTAATTGCAATTAAATGAATATTTATCATAGATTAAATGTATATTAAATGCAATTACCTGAACTTTAGAGTGCTTTTTGTCCCATTTAAATACTTTTTTTTTAATGTGTAATTTTACATGCAATTACCCTAAACTAAACCATAATCCTAACCCTATAGCAAGAACATGTTGTTAATTAATATTATTCAGTACTTAAATGTACACAATTTGTGACAAGGACACTATGAAATAAAGTGTAACTCTTTATTTTAAGGTATCATTGTTGTAGCGTACTTATACAAATAAGTACTGAGCATTATTATTTAACAACATGTATTTACAGCATTAGGGTTAGGCCTTGGTTTAGGGTTAATTGCTTGTAATTATGAATAATTTACTATTATTTTTACTATAGTAAGTGCATGTAGCGTGTAATGGGCACTTTGAAATGAAGTATTACCGAAACTTGTGTATATATTTAAATAATGTACAATCATGTATTTAAATAATTTTTTAATTACACATCTGTAATGATGTAATATTGAATAACTCACTGCACTTAAATAAAAATTATAATCAAGTACAGTACATGAGCCTAGTATGTTAGTCAACTCATTAAAATGAAAGCACAACAAAAGTTTAAAACAAATTTGAAATGTGCTTGAAAATTAACATTTAATTAGACATTATTACAAAGTGCACTTCAGTGTGCATACAGTCATGAAAGGGTCATGAAAGGCTTTTTGTTTCATTAATGTTATATTATCTGAAAGGGTAGTTTTTAATGTTTTTAATATACTTGAACTATTAATGCAAATATAGATATCCGAGGAGCCCTACTTTTGCAGAAACATGACTATTTCAGTTTTCTTGTGAATACAATAAAGTGCATGCATGCTGTAAACCAATATTAATAACCACACACCAATATTTTAAGTCAAAAAACTTTGAGAATCCCTGCTGTAAACAATGCATCTGCAAAACTGACCTTACGCTTGCTTGACTTTCAAACAACAAAATCGATTGTGAATATTATGTTCTTTCTATAAAATGGACCTTTAGGGGAATATTGACCATGCTAATGCTCGAGTTCAAGCCCATCCTTCACCGTCATACTGGATCAATACCACTTTCTGCTGTACTGGACATTACTTAGACAACCACAATTCAACAACGACACAAATAGAACAAGATGTATGTAATCACCAAGCAGCAGAGAGACACCAGCGTGAGAAACAAAGAGAGAGCATTCATTGTGCAGGCTACTACAAAAAGCAACTCGGTATTTACATTTCCAAATATAATGTGATCATCCTTTACTCAAACAAATGTAAACACCATGATGATAGGGTGTTTTGATCATTGCTAAAAGTGTTTAGAGTTTGTTTGTTTTTTTAGTTGCCATATGGTTCTGGGTGTTACTGTCACAAGTCAGTATGATAAGGCTTGGGTTCCTCCTTCAATGCAAATCAATGGGATTTCTCTCATTCTGTCATTTTGATGTAGCACCTCTAAGAACAGCTAATCAGTAGCACTACAGTAACTGCCTGCAATGTTGTTATACTGTAGTTCAAGGAACTGGCTTGATGCTAAAAGTCATCATACAAATATAAATGTGTGCCTGTGGTGACATTTCTGCAAAGTTGTATTACATCGCATCTTAAACATTTTGAAACACGTCCAGTGGGTGGCAATACAAGCACTACAGTTTCATCCAAAACAGATGAATGTGAAATGTTTTATTAAACTGGTTATTGTAAATTTTGTGGCAGTTTAGAAAAGAAATGTCAAGTAAGTGGTGCTATAATTTTTTATTGTGCATGAAAATAATGTACTTTCTACACTATACCTGAGCATAAATGTAACCAGTAGTGTTAACTTAAATGTGAAATAATGCATTTGCTGAAGCAACCATGCCACTTTAACTTGTTTCTACAAGTCTTTAAGCAGTTACTTGTGATTCAAGGACTTTGCAAGTGCAGTGCTGTACCAGGTGGGCTATTGAGCAAGTTTACTACATCAGAAAACTTATGAGATGCAAACTTAATTAGTTTAGCACTATATTAAAAGGGTTTTAGGGTCATAAAATTGCATTGTGCAAAGAACCACGTGAAAATAAGTCTTTATTAATCAATAATCTGTAATCATAATTTGTGTGAGAAGGAACTGTGTGAAATGCCACGCGTGTTTATTTGATCCTTTTTGGAGTTTTGCAAAAATGTAGGTATAGGCACATTTTTTCCAACGAGCCTGGGTTGAATATATGGTTAAACTCATGTAGCTTGGTTCCTCCCTAAGCCCAACCCCTTCATTTCATCTTCTCCACCCTCGGTAGCCAACCACAAACTCTACCATCCTCCTAAAAAAACATCCCAGGAATCCCTAAGATGTTTTCCCAAAGACCAGAACAAAGGTTTTTATACCCTATTCCCAATGTCTCTGCTAGTATCAGTCAAACGCACCCTGAATTAATCAAATTGAAGGCTGGGTGAGAGTTATACTTCTATAAAAGCTTGCACACATATAATGCATTGACTACACTGAGCATGATATATTACGCCTCTGAGACCTGAAGCCGGCAGTGTTCAGGGCCGTCGTAATGTTACTGCTTCTGCCTGACTAGTCCCTTTTAACCGTTGTGCTGGCTTTATACAGCTTTACAGGAAACCATGCAGTTTGGCAAACAGCCAGAAACCCCTCGCGGTGAAGTCCTGCCCATGAAAACCAAACCACCAGGACCTTTGCCATACCTACCATGAGGATATATATATATATATATATATATATAAGAGGAAGTGGTTGGCTTCGACCATATATGAACAAGTTTAATTGAGAAATGTACAATAAAATAACAAATGAACAATTTTATGCGCTGTGTCTCTTTCATAGTGAATCCCCTTCAGGCTTGAACTGATCTGATTCATATTCCACCTGATCGATGCATCGCCGAGGTTAATCACATGATTTGAGTGGTTGGGAAATTACGCAGTCACATGCTCATCTATCATTTTTATTATTGAATATGAAAGAATAATTCACTGTAATGGAGGGGCTGACTCAACACTTCTGAACAAAACCTTTCAGTCGTACAAGAGTAAAGCAGTTCAGTGCCAAGCCAACAGGTTACAGCGGTACAGTTAAACTAATTAAAGCTAAATTTGTGTTCATTCGTAATTCATAGTTTCTAGCATTAACTAATGTTAACCTACAGACCCTTGTTGTAAAGTGTTACTATTACAGGCGTAGCAGAGCTGTTAATGTGTCGGTAGATAGTGAGGCTTGTAATAGTTTAGAGGAAATGGACGGTTTTATCTAAGATCTGTATTGGTCTCTTGGTCAGTCCAGTTTTGGGCAGTAAAACAAAACTGAACAAGTAAGGGTACAAGTAAGGTGGTCGTTATCACAAATAATAAACCCAACAGGAGATGCGGAGTGTGACATGAAATATATACAAACACGTCACACACTTTATCTATCTTGTGACACAGCTATACAGGATACAAGATGTACAAGATAAAAGATGTAGGGAATTGGTTTCCTGGGTCAACAGTGATAAATGTGATTTCTACTTATTGAAGTATTTCAAAACTGGAGACTGAACCTCTGACTGAAACCTATGGACCTACATTTTCATACCATAGACTATAAAATGTACAGTATTCATTCAATGACAGCAAAACTTAAATCGTGTACGTATTTGTAAATGTACAAATGTAGCATGTCTTTATATTTAATCTAATATTTAATTCATGCAAATAATTAGTGTTGTTGACTATCATTGAGATTAGTGTTCATTCGGCTTTATTAAATTCAGTTGACTCATTTACTTAAATTGAAATTATATCACTTAATTCTGTTCAGTTAGACTTCTGGTGCAAACTTGCTTTAAATAATTACATGGTAAACAAGACCACACTTTAAAGCCTTAAAATGAATACAAATTCTGTAATCATTTAACTATTATGTAATATTTTATTATCCACTGCGGTTTTGTGAATGTGTTATGACTCATGCCCAAAAGGCAACATTAAAGGATCACAAACAATCTTTTATTCTTGCACTGTAATCCAAATGATCAGAATCCACATGAAGCCATATCAAGTTTTTACATTCAACGATCTTCATCTACAACCTCAGTAGCAACTGTAAATAATGCAGTCTTTAAAAATTCTATATTTGCCGCCTCAAGAATCGTTATGACCAATGTATGTCATTGCATGCTTTTTGGTTGTCATGTGACATGCCATATTTCATATTTCAGGTGGATATTGTATGCATCAATATAATGGTGCATGGTTACAAATTATTACGTTTTGCCTATTAGGTTTTTTTTTTTTTTTGAAGAGTTATGTTTATAGGGTTAAGAGATGTGCAATACCGTATACCTACAAAACTGTGAAAATGTAGCTATATAAATATAATTGTGATGTAAAGGTTTTGTAAATATTTAACGTTTCTACTGTTTACTTTTTAGATGCCGTGAGTCCTTCCATATTTTAGATTTCAGCATCCACCCCAATATATAAATTCATTCCCAATATATAAAATTCATTCATTCATTCATTAAAAAAGTATGTTTTTGTACCTGGTTACATATAAATATCTACATATAAACAATGAGATATAGACTGAATAATTCTATGTGCAATGCAGCATTCTCCATACAGGAACTTTCCAAGTACGAAAGCCCTACCTTGTTGTTCGGAGATTGATTTCTTTCCAATCAGTTTCAATGTGAGATGAATGACTTCCAGTGACATTAAACTGATCTGAAAGTGGTTCACATGAGGGCAGCTGAATTAAGATTAGGTGAGAATTTATCTCAGATGAGGAAGAACATAATGTCTCACTTTGCAACTGATTTTCTTTTTTTGACAGATGTGTCCGACTGGTTCTGCATTTCTACCAACAGCTGTACAACTCCAGCTGTTCAAAACTTTCCCAAACTAATGATACAACAGGCCATCTACTTACCGAAAGACAGACCTTAACAGACCTATTCATGCTCATTTTAAAGAAAGAATTATGGTGCACCTTAAAATTTAATGTGAATAATGTAGCTGCTCACATATGGAAATAATTTGTGTAGTGGCTAGGCATCCGCTCTGGTGGCTGAACAAAAAAACAAAAAAAAAACGCTTGACACTCACAGCTTTAACAAATCCATTGTCCACATAGTTGATTAGTTGGTCCGAACTTGATGAAGCATTTACTGCAATTAAAAAATAAAAATACAAAATGAAAAACAAAACCTCAATAGAGTAAATCTTGCATCTCCACCTGAGCCACTAGATGGGGTCAACTTAAATAACACATAGAAATACAAAAAAACCCAAAATTAAACAAATTATCTGTGCATACACATACAGTAATTTAGCTCCTACAATTTACATGCATGCATTTACTGCAAGCGCTTCCTGTTCTATTCTCTTCACTCAGCATGAACAAAAACAGTTGTTTTCAGCATTTTTACTCATGACTGGGATGCCTTTGACGACAGCGAGATGATTAGTATTATTATTATCCGTCAAAAATAGACTAGGTGCCTATCTTTAGTGATGCAGCGCAGAGAGCCGCTTCAGAAACTAACCGTTTCATTAAGTGCTCATCGCCAAACATTTCAAGAACATTGTTCCTGAAAGATTCGCGCACGTCTCTGTCTCCTCAGCGCCTTCACAAGCCCCTGCTGGCAGCTCCGAACCACTGAGACCTCTCCAGCGGTCTTAAATAACTGGGAGAGTAAGAGGGATTCTTAGCTTTAAGAAATTTGATAATTTGCTTTTATACTTCAGTTTGAAAGCAGGAGTACATTTCATGAATTCTCAGCACTTAAGACTAAAATGGCACTTTGAGAAGCTTTATAAATACAGGCCCAGATCTAAGCCACTAGTGAACTGATCAAGAAAGTACAGCCGGTCTGTTTTTAGCTCGATGCCATACTCAAGAGCTCTTATGAATGGTCTGTACTTCAGAATATTAGAAGACTTGAAAGCTGATGTCGCTTCACTAAAAGAGATGTTACGTTATTTTGGCGTTGAGGGATGTTGACTAAATTGCCATGATCTGTGCTTGTACTCGTGTTACTGCTCTGGGAGCACTGCTCAGACACACTTGATATCTTGATGAACAGCTTCAGTTTTTTTGCTGACTGCATTTTGGCCATTTGACTGCAGCAAGACAGGATTTGGTTGAACACCATCTTTGGGACGAACACTTGGGGTTTGTACCACAGAAAGACCTTGTCTAATGAAAGGCATTCACACTCTGAAGCATAACTTTTTGACATGTCAGCATTCAAGTCGTCTTGACCATCACTTGGTAAGCTAGGCTTGGCTGTTGCTGCGGCTCCTTGTTGTTAGCAGCTGACATCAAAACTGCAAGTTTGGCTGATGACGCTTCTAGCTGTGCTCTCAGCACACATTTTTTCTTAAGTGTTTGTTTCTCTCTATTCAACTCATCCTCTCTATCCTCCAACTGATGTTTTTTTTTCTTGAGTGCATCCACCTGTGCTAAAACGGCTGCTCTTTCGGCTTCCACCTTTAGACTCGCAGATGCAACTGAAAGTGATCTTGCTCTGGACTCACAAATGGAGACTTGAGACATGCTGTCTTTGAATCTCTTGAGGTTCATCAGCTTTAGATACTCCAGATAACCATTGAGAAACAAAAGAGAGAAAAGTGTTAAAGTCAGCCAATTTGGGTTTAAGCCATTCAGCCTCATCTTGAATAGCTTCCGCTTCTGACAACAGTTCCTGATGAGCTTCATGTAGGGATTTAAGATCATCCAGAAGATGCACAAATTTGCTTTCACTTCTTGCACACATGTAGCGTGGGCAAGCTTTCCTTTTCTTGCATTTCTCAACTTGGAGCCATTCTCATCTAGATCCATAACTAGATCATGCTTGACTTTCTCTTCCCTATCATCAAACTCTTCAGCAGTATCATCCATGTTTGCTTTCTAATTCAGCACACGGAAAGGCAATTAACACAGACAGACTGATGTGAAGATCATCCAATAATCTACTCTTCCTATAGTAGACTTCAACAACTTGCATGGATTCACCATCTACTCATCCATCAGCAGATTTCCTCTTCTAGAATTTCGATGGCTCAGTTTGAGAAACACATGAAGCTGTACATGCAGTACAAACAAACAGTCCATGCCGTGTGCTCATTGATATCCATCTTCTTCAGTTACAAGCTCACTTCCTTTGTGATCTTCAGCTTGTAGAAAGGAGTTTTTGACTTGTGTAGTGGCTAGGTGTCCACTTTGGTGGCTGAACAAAAAAAAAAAGTCTTAACAAATCCATTGTCCACATAGTTGATTGGTCCAAACTTGATGAAGCATTTATTGCAATTAAAAAATAAAAATGCAAAATGAAAAACAAAACCTCAATAGAGTAAATCTTGCATCTCCACCTGAGCCACTAGATGGGGTCAACTAAAATAAAAAATAAATAAATAAACAAATTACCTTTGCATAAACATACAGTAATTTGGCTCCTACAATTTGCATGTATGCATTTACTGCAAGTACTTCCTGCTCTATTTCCTTCACTCAGCATGAACAAAACAGTTGTTTTCAGCATTTTTACTCATGACAGACTGGGAAGAAGATCGGTAAAAACGGTTGAGAGACCAGCTACACAATACTGCACTGACCACATGCCACTGCAGGTTAATTTCAAGCTAATTTACTGTGTGACCTCCGCTGGCTCACATGAATACTGCTTACATTGTACACCGGCAAAGAAAGGTTCTTTCTCATTGGTTGACCGGTAAGAGCAATGAGAACCAAGATCAGACAAGAGCGGACGGCTCGAAGGAAATAGGGAGGGGACAAATAGTAGATCAGATTAGACAGGGGCCTGTTTTCCAGACCAACATCAAACAAGAGATTTTACCGGTGGAAAGGAGATACACACACATTCTGAGCTCCTTTATCGCAACATGAAAACATCAATTCGAGAACAGAGTTTAAAAGAAATGTGCCCACAGTCACGGATTGCAATCCTTTATAAGCCAAAATATAAGCATTAATGAATACTGAAGAGTAATTCTCAGAAAAGCCAAATGTTTTGAGAAGAAAAGTTGGGAGTTGCTCCAGACACATGTGTTTCAATATTTAAGTCTGACAGCTTTACAACAACCCTACAATAAAGAAACAGACACTGAGAACAACATGCAACCTTTGTGAAAGGAAGACATTTTTTTAGGCAGCACAATATGGTCTACAAGAAGAATAAAAATCAGAAGATGGGTAGAGAGGTGTACAAGCAACTTACATCCATCCATTAAAATAACGGTGATCAGACGGCCAGAAATGTCCAAACATGACAAAAAAGTACCACAGAACCAACTGTGTGTGAAACTTATGTATACTCACTTGTTTTTGTATATTCAGATATGAAATTTCAAGACATGTAACATCAGGTTTGATGCCATGATCCCAAACTTCTTTGATTATTGTGTATTGTATAACTGATCATACCTCGTCACATTTAAATATAAAGCATTTTTTAGCTACAGTGAAAAAAAAAAAAAATCAGTCTGTTCCTCACTAGAAGCTTTTGTATGAAGACTTAGGAAACAGCACACGGGTCATACAGACTACTTTTATGGTGTTTTTTTGTGACTTTGGGGAGCTTGACATTCACCGGCTACCATTCACTGTCACTGTATGAACATGAGTAACTAGATTGCACAAAAAAAAAAAAAAAAAAAAAATCTTGTTTTTTCTTCCTAAATCCTGACGTCTCTTTCCAGGTCTGTTTCAACACAGATGCTTTAAAGTTTAATTGTTACGTAATGTAGACATATATTACTACAGTGATATTTAACATGTCCTTAATGTTGCTGCGGACAGAATCTAGCTTTAGGAGTTATCCATGGCATGTTGAAGATAACTAGTTAATGCTTTAACACTTTTAAATCTCCTTTTAATGTTGGATGGTTGAAGGGTGAGTAGAATAATCTCACCTCACTGTACTCAGTTTTTGAAAATGCTTATTATTGTGTTCATAGAGCAAACCTTTTGTTCCATTGTTCATGCAAAGCATCATGGGGTGAAGGAAAAAGGTGGATATGGGTTTAGAAAAACATAAATAAATAATGACAGAATTAACTTTTTTTTTTAAAAATCCTTTAATCTGGATTTTTATATTTTTGGGTTAGTCCTATCCCTGGATTCAGGACCAAAGCCTGGTTCAGAATGACTGCCAAACAAGGTCTGGAAAACAATGACTGGATCCGTTCCTATAAATATTTCTACTAAGATCAGAACTGACGAGTGCTTGAATAAATCTAACACTAAAGCATTATTATCCACATCCTACGCAAGAAATGTACCAATGAAAAGTTTGGACACACCCGACCAAATCTTCAAAAAGCTGATCTAAAGTCATATATTTCAAATTAGTTTTGCAGAAAAATAAGCATATGCATTTTTAATATGTTGGGCCAGTTAGAGAAGCCAACAAGTGTCCAGCATGAATCGAAACTCCAACACTTTCCTTTGCATATGCACTTAAACTTCACAAGAAAAACTAACCACTAATTTAAAGTTAGAATCACGAGTGATATGTAAAACTATTTTAAGCATCTGTATTAAACAACCAGCAAAGCAGAAACACAACACAGCATTGTGTATTCATCCTCAGCGATGACACAACTGCTCAGCACTTATCTGTCAAAAGGAGTCACTGGTTAAAAGTCCAACAATACATTTTTTTCCTGTCCAGCAGCTGTTGTGAAGGTCAGAGGTCATGCACTGTCAGCAAACAGATGCTACTGACCACACACCTGATTTATTCCACCTACACTGAGTCTTACGCCCATTTACTTGATTAAAAAAGCTCCTCTGCTGTCAGACGCAAGGTTGTTCCAAAGGACAGAGCAGCCAGACGTCCTCTTCAGATTAAAATGGGTACAAGAGTGTCACTGCATCCGAAGAATCAATGCAGACTGCTTCCTGGAGTATTTACATTTCAAAGGAACATGTCAGCTTTAGGAAGCAGACTTGCTTCGGGCACATTTGAGAAATTGATTTTAGACAAACCATGACAGTTATCTTGTGAGTGTGTGTGTGTGTGTGTGTGTGTGTGTTTCTCTCACTCATGTTTTCCATTTGTGTCCAATACGTACTCTAGTTATATAGTAAAATGAGAAACGTCTGTAGATACAGTATACAGTCATAGTTAGTCCAGATAAACACGGCCTGTGTTTAAATACTGGATAGTGCTTAGATGCATTTACCTAAGAAAACAGATGAGCAAATCCATTACATAGTCATGTAAGCTACACTCTAAGAAATAAAGGTACAAAAGCTGTCACTGGGGCGGTACCTTTTCAAAAGGTACACTTTTGTACCTATTAGGTTCAAATATGTACACTTTAAGTACTAATATGTACCTTTAAGCTACAAAAATAGACTCTTTAGGTACAAACATGTGCCTTTTGAAAAGGTAGCGTCCCAGTGACAGCTTGTGTACCTTTATTTCTGAGAGTGTGTTTACTTGCTCAAAGTACTTCTTTTTGTTTATTTCTCATTTCATTGTTTATTTATACAATGCCTATGATTTCAAAACAGGCAACACTTC